>QTSX02000044.1:380469-478251 GCA_014839935.2 Entomophthora muscae | reverse complement strand
TTTACCTCTTGATATATTGCAATTGGCACTTGGTTGTACATTTCTACTGTTTAGATAGTGTTCTTTAACCAGGTCCTTCCTCTGGAAGCCCCTGCTATTCCTGTTGTAGAGATCAAAGGTGACAGGAAGGTCCCCTGCTATACTAGCATCCCTACCAGGCTAGTGTCCCAGGCCCAACCACAAGTGCTATCCCTTCCTTATCCTATTGTGGACTTAGGAAACCCTGGTGTATACCTGCCATCTCCCATTCTTCTGATAGAAATAGCAAGGTCCAGACAGTCCTGTCTGTTCCCCATAACTTATGTTATAGAATACTATTATTGCTATGAGTTATCTGTACTGTGATATGTACTATAGATGCTCTACACAATATCTTCACAGATATAGATTTCTTTATTGGTAAGTAAGTGTTGCACTGCAGTAAGTGCCATAACCTATCTGTGTTCCTTGCCATAACACGCCCTCCTGCCTCTATCCTCTACCCTCATATCAGGTATAAGAGACAGACCCCCTGTCTGCCTCCTCTCATAAGTGCTATTGATTAGCACCTCCTCTCTCACTGTCCGCTAAGTCCTTCTGGTAAGGACTCCCCTGAGTTGACCTTAGAGGCCCTGTAGAAAAGTACCACATCATGGGTCCATTCCTTCTTGTGTTGAGGGCTTTGGCTAGTCATTGTGCTGGTAAAGGGGTGATTGTATGGGTTGATTTAGCTGGTAATGTGGATTTTAGCTTGTGCTGGTCCACTCCTGTCATGGCATCTGGAGTATTTAAGGCCAGCGCTCTAGGGATAAACCCTGTACTATGGTTGATCCTGGCTTAAAAAATGAGTAATATGGTTGGGAGATGTTCTGTTCAGGCAGTGCTTGGGTGTTCCTGGAACAGCTTGGCAGTTAGCTTGAATAGCAACCTAATCAGCTGTTCTATTTTCCATTGGCCTGTGGGTGGTATGCTGTGGTGATCACACTCTCTATGCAGTTCTTTAAAAATTATGCCTTCATGATATCACTTGCAGGCTCTGATCCTCCATATGTGATATGCAGTTTGAGATGACCAATTGTGCCATGATTCCCTTTCCAGAAACAGCTTAAGATCTTGGCTGTGTTGTATGAAGTTGACCAGGTCATATAACAAAAAGTGAAATGCTCAATGGTAGTGACAATGCACTTCTTCCCTAGCCTGTCTTCTGGTAGGAGTCCTATAATGCTGAGAGCCCATAGTTTTAAGGGGTCAATAGCTTTGATGGGTAAGGCTAACTTTGTTAGATAGGTTTGAACATGTTTTTTTTCAGACAGCACACATGTCTCCAGGAGATCAAAGATGCATTGGCTCATGCACGGCCACCAGATATTGTGTTTCATGGTTTCAAACTAGGGTTACACCCACAGATATTTCTTAAACTCTGGTGGTAGTTCAGGATGGTATATTTTTGCTATGTAGTGGGTATTTAGGGTGTATTTTCTCTTTTTTTTACCCTTTGGAAGATGTTACCTTGATTAGATGTGAACTGACTCTTGTTGTCCTTGATTTTAGAGATAATGGTCCAATTCAGACCCTTATAGAACATGTCCTCAAGCGCAGGTACAGTAGTGGCCAGCCAGGGTCCAAATTGTTACCCCTCGTGATTGACTCTACATATAATTGAAAAATAATATCAGCTTTGAATAACTCTTTTCTGGGATTATACTCTATGTAGAGCTGGTAAGGGGACATACATTTGACCCAGCCTGGCTGGCGCCAGGCCAGATTTAACTGTATATTGAAGTAATAAAGAGACTTGTGATCTGTGAGAACATGAAGAGAAAAGATGACACCTTCTATATAGAAGTTCAGTTAGAGATTCTGTTAAACTCCAGTCTTTAGGTTGAACCCTTGGCTCAGGAATTTAATTGAGCTAAACTCTGATATCCAATAACCAAATGTGTTCAAGCCCCCTCAACAACAGGTCTCTAAATAGAACAGTTTCTACCAAAACATTGGCAAGAGTGTCAGCTTCACCAGGGAAAAGTAAAAAGGCACCACTTCTGTGAATCCATTATCTGTAAAGCCTCCTTTATCCACTGTCCCAGATAAAAATTAGGATACCCCTAGATATCTTTTGCAATCATGCCTGTCAGGGTCATCAACCCTGATGAATCTTACACTCAGTTGCTGGGCTTAAATATGAAAGGAAAAGGGCTGTTACCTGATGCAGTTAACCACAATTATGCCTTGAAGGATACATCAAAGTGCAAATACATAAAGAAGAAGTTTTAGTTGATAATTTTGATAAAGAATTCAATTCTAATTATAGAGTTTTTGTTTTACTGCCATAAAAAGTAGACCTTCAGGATGCCAGACCACTGGTAAACAAGAACAGCAGGGATTAGAATCAGAACCCTGAGTTGCTGTGCCACACCTTGGGTTCCCCCTATGAGGAAATGTGTTGAGGCCTTGGTGCACTACCCCAAAGGGCTCTTCTGTGTGCAAAACGTGCCTGCCTCAAACAGCTTTATTGTCTTTTGGCTCTTTGATCAAATTTAGTAAGACAGAACTAACACTTATCTATATCACATGTAAAAGAAAGTCTCAAAGAGACCAACAACTAGGAAAATTTAATTCCTGTTTTCAGTGACACCTAGCAGTCAATTAATGTGTCATATTTCTGGGAAATCCAACAGTACACATCATCTTTTCCACTGCTCTTTGTACTAGTAAGGTATCTAACAAATGTTTAAAGTAGAGGGCTCCAAGAAGGCAATAGTCATAACAACCTCCACCATTTGGTTCCAATTAGGTCTGAAGCAGAGATCAAACTCAGGAGGTCTGGCTCTGATAACCTGAACTTAATTTTAAATAAAAAACCCCATCAACTTACTTCAACCGTTTCTGAGCATAAATGTAAAGATAAGATTGCCTTCAGCCAATCAAAAGCTACTGCCGTGAAATTGGCCTTGGACGTCTTGGGGGTTAACATCTGAAGTGCTAGCTGGTAAGAGTATGGCTGTAGGCCTTTAAGTCTAAGGTAACAGCTAAGTAGAGTGTAAAAGCAAGTAGGTGATGTGCAAAAGTATAAAGGTATATTTATTTGGTAGGAGTATGGAGAGTTATGTAGTCATTACAATGCGGATAGCCCAGGCTAAATTCCTGTTACAAGTTATTGCTGTGCATATGAGAGGGGTTAATCTGGGACACTCATCAGGGTACTTCTGCACATGAATGACTTGTTCTAATCAAGCCTTGCATTTAGATGACCTCATATGCAAGATTTCAAGTATTTGCATAACTTCCTTAGTAGCTTAGGAACACAACAACTACAGAGGCTATAGCCTGATCTCATTCTATGACAGCTATAAATCAGCTTGCTGATGCCGTTAACGCTCCTGCTGACCCTCAAGGGTCTGCTGTTAGTCTTCTACAATCAAGAGGGTTGTTTGGACTTGGTCTTCTTAGGAAAGACTGTTAAACCGCTTAAGCCAGCTGCTGCACTGGCCAGTATGGCCCTTAAGCTTTGAAGTGTTGAGGAGATGCAAGGTCAGGCTAAGAAGGTTTACTTTTATAGGGATGGTTGTTTGAGAACGTTTGCATCTTTCTATCTTCCTTTTGGACAGGAACCCTGGACCCAACTCTCCATACCCCTGTATGTTGTAAGAGAGGGAGGCTAAACTGACCAAGTTTGGCTCTCATCTAGGAGAACCCCCCACCGGGCACCATCCAGTATAGATCTGGTATGTCTGCTCAAAGAGGCATCCAGAGCAAGGACACTGAGGACAACTGAGGAAGTTAGGGATCATAACCCATCAAGAACATGGCACCAAGCAACCAGGGAGTCCACCTGGTAGTGTACTCCTGGGTACCCAACCCTTCCTCTTAGATAAAGGGATCAACTTCCATGAGAGGGGGGATACCAGAAGATCCCCTTTCAAGAGAGTTGGGAGATCTGAGCTGAGGGGAAGATACTCAAGGTCATCACAGGTAAGGCTCTTGAAGAGGTTCTCTTCAGTGACAAGCATGTCTTGAGCTTGCCCATGGAGGTCCTCAAACAAGTATAGGAGATGAGAGGAGCTATCTCCCACGTAATGGGCATAATGAAATATTTTCTCCCAGAGATCCTGAGGGTAGTCCAGATCATTGCTAGAACTAGAGCTAAGGTGAAGACGACAAACTTTGGTAGAGATACCAGCATTTTTGAAACCACCAAGGGAATTTGGGCCTGACAAAAAAAGAGCAGGAGCAAACTTAGTCCTGGCAGAAGTAGAGGAAATCTTTTGGCACCAGAACAAGAAGGGAAGGCCCAGAAGTATTACTTTAAGATTTAAGAACCAAGGGAAGCCTTCATGTTGAACGTATAAGCTCCCAGGTCAAAGCAGAGCAAAAGAGAAGCAGATCTGAACTCAAGGTAAGATTTATTAAAGTTTTCAATTCCAATTGTCACCATCAAGCTTGGATTTCCTAAGCAGGATAGGCAAGCTGCAACATCACAGCTGATAACAACTTTAGAGGCTTCAAAAGCAACGCTGGGATCCCAGAAACAACAACTGGGGCAAGAAAGGTTAACCACTTTTACTAATAACTTTAGAAAATCAGAGGGCCAGCAAAAGGATATAAAAGAACTAAAAGTATTAAGTTTATAGGTCTAAACCTTTATTGATAAGGATGAGCATGCAAGAAAAAAAAGCCTCTTGCCCTGCGCTAAGGGACAACATCTGAATTTGCTGGGTCACCTCACCCAGGCGGTGAGCCTGATTGGCCAGGGGAGAACTTTTTCCAGGGAGTTTCAGGTGGGTAGATGGTTTCCCATTAAACTTCTGTTTCACCTTTGAATGGCTGGTGCCCATGGAGTGCTCCAGGGGGCCATTGATCCAGATTGATTGGAATTTGTTGATTTAGCTGAAGCGCGACCTGATTGGTTACACTTCATTGGTTTTAAATGGGGGCAGAACCAAGCCAACAAGTAGTTCAGATCAATCGAAAAATTTTTACAGATAGGCACAAAAATCTGAGCATTAGTGGTTACCACCTGAGAGGGGTATGTCAATACAAATATCTTGTCAATTGTGCGAGCTAAATCCTCAAGGAAATTAAGAGGTTTGACTGGATTCTGAGCAGTTTTTTTGTGCACTGCGGGAAGATTGACCTATCCAAGGCTAAGGGAGGGTAACTTTGCACATGTCCTTTGTATTGAATTTCTCATAATCAAGGTTCATCTAAATTTTTTAATCACTCAATCTTTAAAGCCATTCCATACACCTTTTTTAACAGGTGTTTAGTTCTGTACACCTTTTGTTTTCTATCATGAAGCCTCCCAGTACTCTTATTCTTAGAAGATCTAAGTTTATATGGCTATACTTCTTGAGATACTGCAGCTAGCATGCCCTCCTGTATTCTTTGAGCCCAACTCAGGAGCATAAAACTCCTTCTCCTGTAAGAATAAAGAGTGGCGCCCTAGTTTCTGGGTGTCACTATACAACTTCCCTATTTTAAAGAGCTCCTCTGATCAAGGAATAAGTTCTCTTTCAGTCTTGCTCACCTAGCTCTCTCCCTACAGATGTGTTTCATCCTCTTGCTACAGCCTTTCTTCTGCAATATCTGGGCTGGTATCTGTTTGTGGGAAGTTTTAATCCCCTCCTGAGATGTTTGTTGTCTATTTGAAAAAACTTTCACTTGGGAATGGTGCCTGTTTCAGTGAGCAGTTTAGTTACAGGGCTGACTCCTTCAGCTCTGGCCTGTTGAGTAGGGAGCTTGCTTCTTACAGGGTGAGTCCCTGACACTGACAGCCTACTACAGCAATAAATACTCTGCCCTATATCTATCAATAACTTACCCACTCTTGCTCTGGGAGAATTATTGGGGTGTGGTCCTTATAAGTGTTAAGGGTCTTGGACCTCAGCCCACACGGATACTTTATTGTTGCTGGATCTTGCTGAGAGTCTGGCTTCTAGGTTGTAACCGCTAATCAACCTCATGTAATAGCCTTGCCTTCTCCGGTACAGCATTATAGTTCTTTAAAAGGGGTGGCTTTAATCTTTGTGGGTTGACTTTCTTTTGCCCCTGATTAAGATCTGGCAGATTTGTTTGAAATTTTTGGTGAAGGTTGCAGTTAGTGCTGTACTCTATTGGGTAAGTAACAGAATTTAAAAAGGAAGGCAGTTTCCAGGGATGAAACAGATGCTCTCTTTTTATGCAGAGCACAGGATATAGAATTAAAATGGGGGCTAAGGATGAAATGTAGGATATCATCTTGTTGAAGGCAAATGAGGTAAAATTAGAGCAGTTTTAGCTGTTGGACTTTATTTTTTTAACTACAGTTATTAAAGCTTTATCTGGTATTATCTCACAGTGGTACTGTAGATTCAGAACCTGTTGGGAAAAATGTGGGATTGCCAAATTCTTTTGTGTAAACTCACTGACTTACTGGGATATTTCTCATCATTTTATATGAAAAAGTCAGCTGTTCTGGGATGAAAATTACTCCATTGAGTTGGTGAGTTCATGCAAAAGAATTTGATAATCCTGCATTTTTACCTTTAGGTTCTGAATTTACAGTATAGTTGATGGAACCACAGTCAGTTTTAGATAATTATAGTACAATACTGATAAAATAAATAAATGAATATCTATTTCTATTAAAAATAATGGTTTTTATACTTATAATTGGACACAACACAGCAAATCAGCATGGATCGTGGTGAAACTTGGATGTCACGAAATGTTCGGTGACCAACAGCTAAAGTCCCAAAGAAGATCTGACGGATGAAGCGTGGCCGCAACACAAATCGTGACGATTTGGCGCCCGCCGCCACTCTGATTGTGTGGGGTTTATCAAATTATTTACCTTGCGTCATTACAACCAACATGGATTGCTGGCCGTTGACGAGTTAATAGATAAAGTTGTAGAATTATGAGGTCATTTCATCTCACCTTGATATCGCCCCTTGACCGGATTCACTATGGAGTAAAGGATCCAAATCGAGCTAATATGGACGTCGTTGATTACGAATTGATTGCATGTGTGGGTGGTAAAGCGTAATGGTTAGTTAATTCTTTATGAAGATAAATTGACTCGGATGTGATGTTTAGGGGGTATTATGATGGTGTGCCCCTGATTCCTTTTAATCCTAGGGTATAAATGAAGTTTAATGTGGCTTAGGGATCATCATTCTCAGTTGCTCCAAGATGAAAGTAGCCTCTTAAACTGCACTATTTGCGACGCTTGTAGGTGGAGTGCCGGTCTTTTCAGCAGATGTTTCGGATGGTAACTTCTTCTGTCGGCAAGGAGAGGTATACCTACGCCGGATTAGAGATAGTAGAAGGTTTGTTGTGGAACAGGAAGGATGGCGATCGTAGGGATGGCAGCGACATTGACTTGCTTGGTGACGGAACAATAGTTTTGAGACCCCAGCAGCAGTTTCAATCGTGGCGGAAGGAGATAGAGCGTGAAATCACTATCGACGTTGGTGAAGACAGTGATAGCAAGAGCAATGACATACCAGAAGTTTGCGATGCCTATAAAGAGATCAAAGAAGATATATATTCAAGAACAGAAGGATGAACGTATATCAAACATTGCAATTGACGGAGAGAAACGAGATGAGCATGCCATCAACATTGGAGCCAAAGAAATTGAAATAAATGGTAATTCTGGCTTTGATCACGCCACCAGTCTTGGCGACAAGAAAGATGAGCAAAAACTACTGCAAACATTCACAGTGGATGGTTGTACTGCCAACATTGAAGTCAAGGAAGAGGTCAGAATAAGTATTCTGGCTTCGATAGCGACATGAGTCGTGGTGACAGAAAAGGCGGTGCTGGCACTTATGAGGGAAAAAGAACAGGTCCTGTCACCAACATTGGAATCAAAGATGGCATAAGAAATCAATCTGGCACGAGCTTTGGCGGCAGGAAAGGCGAGCGTGATTCAATTGCCGAAATAAAAGGTGTATGGCCGAACTACTGATATTGATGCTAGACAGGGTGGCGGTACTAGCTCCGATATCAACAGGGGAATTAGAGTTGTCACTGACTCTAAAAATATCATTGATGCGGAGTAAATGCTCTACTTTAAGTAGCAAAAAAAGAGTTGATTGTAGCCCCTCCATTGAGTTAAAGATGACGAAAGAAAAGTTGTCCCTTGCTCAAATATCGACTTGGATCTTGATGGCATTGGCTCCAATATCAGCGCCAACGGAGTAAAAAGAGATGTCCCAATGGAATGATGCGAGGAGAGAAAGTAGCATTGAATCTAAAGATTAAGTAGCAAAAAGCGACCTTGGCTCTAATGTCACCATGGATTATGACAAAATGATGGGTAGCCACGTATCAAATGTCAAGCTTGGAAAAGTCGAACGTTTAGCTGTCCTTGGCCGCAATAGTGATGTTAAAACAGTTAATTGCCCTGCTTTTGTTGAAGAAACCGATGGTGAAAGAAGAAGCTTAAAATTGACATCAATAAAAGTAAGGACCAGTCTGAATCTAACATTGTAATAGACAATGCGAGAAGATGGCAGCATTAAACCTGAAGGAGGAGAATGTATCATTAGCTCAAATACTGACTGAATCACCATGTCAAGCGAGGTGATCATAAACCTAACATCAAGCTTAATGACAGGAAAGCTGAACATGGACCTGCCCTTGATTGCAACCGTGATTTCAAAAAAGAAGAGTATTCTAGATCTGTTGAAGTCAAGAACGAAGAGCCAAGGTCAAAATCTTTGGTGGTGACAAAGAAGCTGATCATAGATCCCGCATCAAAATCAATGATGGAAAAGCTAAACATCTTTCTGCCCTTGATTGTAACAGAAAGGCTAAAGCAGAAATCAACTCTGTTAAAGTGAAAGACAAAGAAAGAAGAAGAGTCCTTGACTTTAAAAGCCAACCAGATTTGTGATGGCAAAAAAGCTGATCGTGGAATTAAGCTCAACTTTACTGAGATAAAGAATGGGTGTAGCGCCTCCTTTGAAGCCAAAGATGGTACAATAAGAGAAGATTCTAGGTCCAGCGTTAGATCTGGTGATGGACGAGTTAAGCATAGTTCAGTCTCAGATATCAGTGGCTCTAATGAGAGAGAAGGTTGCAGTACCAATAGCAAAGACAATAAAAGGAAAGGTACAATTGGCTCTATAGTTGACCCCAATCTTAGTATGTCAGGAACCCACCATGTAGAAAGCAAGCTCCCTGCTTGATGGATCAAGGCAGAAAGATTCAATTCCATGAGCAAGCTGCTAATATGGATAGTTAATCTTCCCAGGTAAATATTTTTTCAAATAATCAATAGCGTCCCAAGAGTGAACTGAAACATCCTAAAAATATGTAGGCCCCAAAGTACAATAACAGGAAAACAGTAGCAAGAGGATGGAAACATAATCTAAACTGAGGATAGTTGGATCTGGTTTTAATGTAACATTCTCCTTAATGAGAAGAGAACTAGAAAAAAGTAAGTGATTACCATCTACCTGGTACAGCATGGCTCTATTCTGGAAGAAGGAAGTCTTAGTCCCAATACCTGGTCTGGTTTCAAGGTTAATGAAAGCGCACACAAACTTGAGCAAAACCACAATTACAATCCATTTAAACCAAATCTACTCAAGGTGGGAGGATTTGATGATTTCATGATTGGTAAGGGGAAACTGCAATATTTAAACTAGCTAATCAATTGGGACAAAAACTTTATTGATCGAGCCAACGAAAAGAACAAGTGTGGATTGCTTATATAATACTGGGAAAAGATGATTGGGAGAAATAGACCAGTTGAGAGAATAGGAGAGATATTGAAACTATTTCTCAAACACTTATCAACTTAAAGTTTAATTGTTAGAAACTTAACTTTAAATCTCAATAGATCAGTTCTTAAAGTCATCAGAGAAGCAACAACTGTCAGCAGTCTGCTTTAACAGCTTAGAAAATATAGAACAGGTCCTAACTACCCGCTTGGTTGCAAATAAGCAACTACAGAGCCCTGGGGATCATCAGCAACGGGACTAACCTCAGCAGGGATTGTTGACTTCTGATTAGCTGCATCAGATATAATTCTTGGTTTTTGCTCTGATCCAAATATCAATAAGTTTTCCAGATTTATCACTAAGTTTGCACTGGTTAGTGGGGGTTATCAGGGTTGAATCTTGCTTCTGTTTCAAGCAGGGTCTTATTGAAATCGTTAAAATTGGTCAATTAGACAATTTGTTTTGGTTCCTTCATATATTTGCCACCCAATTAGCCCAATTAATTAGAAGTACTCCCAGGATCAGGCTGTTTATTGATACCTTAAAAATAAGAAGTATGGGAGCCAGAATCATCAGCATTGATGGTTATGACATGGTAGCAGGAAATGCAGAACTTGGAACTTTATTTCCTGGGCAACAATAAAGGACAAGATAGTACCGACTTCATCTCACTGAAAGATAATGCAAGAAAAATTTCTTCTGTCCCTATACATCATTAACCAAGATATCATGAGAGCTAATTCTGAGATATAAAGTTTCATCAAAGATATAAAAGGTGAAGGTGGTACTAAGATTATACCACAAGCAATGGAAGAAGGTAGGCTTGCAAATCCAACATTGAATACAACAGTGTTAAATATGAAGGTGCCTTTGATTAACACATACTATAGACTTAAACTGCAATACACAGAGAGAGGCATTCAGTGGCTTAAACATCAATGATGATGTAGTGGTAGAGAGAAACTTTGTTCAGATTGGACTCAGTAAATCCAACCCAGATCCTAGCCAAGCCAAGCTTTGCCAAGAGATGAGGGGGTTGAACTTAATTGAGTGTAATGTCTTGCCCATAATGGTACAAGGTTATAGACTAGAGCGTGCAAGGCATTAGGATTCAAATTTAAAAGAAATAAGAACTTAGGAACTGTCTGTAAGATAATCTTACAGAAACCTGCTAAAAACCTATATTGTGTCACAAATGGAGTAATAGAGTGTAAAAACCCTAAGCAAAGAAGATAAAATAAAGTGTTCAATAGTGAACAATTTGTAACTAAGAGAATATCAATATTAGGATATTCTCCATTGGCAAATTGATACATATAACTATTGAAAGATTCCTTAAGAAAAAAAGGATACAACAAGCCTAAAGCTTGTTGTTTTACAAGTTACATTGATTTTAAGGAAAGAGAAAGCTAAACTAAAAAAATGAATTTGAAAAACAAAATTCTTAAAATTACAAATATGAAGTTAAAATTGTAAAAGTTTGAAGGGAGAAAATCACTTGGAATTTTGGCTTAAAGCCTACTCTTCAAAAGCTCTTTATTTATAGAGAAAAAAGCCTTTTTGGTTGGAGACTGATAGCCAGGAGGAAGCAGCCAAGAAGAGGAGCAACTGGAGAGGTTGAAGAAACTAGAACCAGAAAAGGGGAAACAGAAGCCAGTACTATATGCAGATCAGCAACGTAACTGGGGGAGCGGCAATAACGCAAGCAGGAGTTTTGAAAGGTAAATAATAGAAAAATATTCTGACTTTAAAGTAGAAATATATATGAAAGTAATAGAGGCAGACAGAGCAAACAACAAGGACAAAAATTCAAACGCAAATAGCATCAAAAAGAAATATAATAAACTTAGAATACTTAAATATTAACTTTCAATTTAAAATTCCAAATATTTAAAATACTGGAAATCAAACCAAGCAAAAATAATAAACATGAAAAGTTCAAAGAGCCTGCCCTTTGGGGCAGGGCATGACATTACCCCCTCCAGATCCAAGCTCAGGATGTGCTTGGATATAAGACTTGATAACATTGGGACAGTTCTCAAGATTAGACAATGGCTCCCAAGAACTCTCCTCAAGAGAATATTCCTTCCAAACAACCAAGTATTGGAGTTTACCATAGTGGTAACAATGGTTGATAATGGAGTCAACTTCATATTCAGGGGGCCCTTGGATCATGTGAGAAAGAGTTGCTTTGTTGTTCTGATGAGAAGGAGGAGGAAAAGTCTGGAGGTTGATGAGGGACACATGGAAGACGTCATGAATATGATACCCTGGGGGAAGTTGGATACAATATGCAACCTTCCCAACTCTTTCTGTTACGAGAAAAGGCCCTATGAACCAAGGGCCAAGTTTCCGGGAAGGCCATCTGAGAGAAAGATTCTTTGTATTTAGATATACAAGGTTGTTGACCTGGATGCCTTTTCCCTCCTGACAATGACGGTTGGCCTGGACCTTGTAAACCTTGATAGCCTTAGAGAGATTATCTTTTAAGGAATTCTGGATGAGTTTTAGCTGGACAATAAACTCCTTGCTAACAAAGAATGGACAGAGGAGGTGACAGAAGGGACAAAGGCAGGAGTGTAGCCTAAATTTGCCATAACAGAGTCATCTTGGTAGAGTAATGGGGAGTAGCATTGTAGGAATACTGGGCCAAAGGTAGGTGAGAAGCCCAATTGTCTTTTTGTTTGTTGGAAAAACAGCAAAGAAAACATTCTAGTGTCTTATTTGTACGTTTGGTTTGCCCATCAGACTGGGGATGATAAGAGGTGCTAAGAGAAAGGTGAACACCTAGCTGAGTCATAAACTCCTTCCAGAACAGGGAAAGGAATTGTGGTCCACGGTCAGAGACAATATCTCTTGGAGTACCATGGTGGATGAAGACGTTCTTAACAAAGAGGGAGACGGTCTGCTATGCAGTAATGTTAGAATTGCAGGGAGCAAAAATAACCTGCTTTGAGAATCTGTCTACAATGACCAGTATAGCGTCAAAACCTTTGGACTGAGGAAGCTGGACAGTATAATCCAAAGAGACAGACTTCCAAGGACCTTCAGGGACTAGAAGGGGACATAGAAGACCCACAGGTTTCTGGGTGAAGTGTTTGCTTCTCTGGCAAACTAGGCAACTACTGACGTATGACTTTACAAAGGTGGACATTTTTGGCCACCAGAAGTGATTGTGGAGTTTAGAAAGCCTTTTCTTGTATCCAGAGTTGCCTGCAACAAGGGAGTCATGGAACGTGATGGTTAGGAGCTGTTGAAGGTCCAGAGAAGGGACTACCAAAAGGTTGTTGAAGTATAACACACCATCTAGCAGGGAGAAAGAAGGATTTGTGACTGTCTTATTGTTTGTAAGAGCGTCAATGATCTGAGATGAGGCTTTATCAGAAAGTTGGGATTTGTGGATTTGCTTCAGTATATTGGGGGTTGTAGTACTGATAACATTAAGTTTCAGAAAGCTCTCAGGTGGAAAGACCATCTTGGTGTTAAGGAGTTTGTAGTCTTTGTCAACATCAGATAATGAAGGATGACGACTAAGCGCGTCAGGTAGGGTATTAAGTACACCCTTTTTATACACAAGCTTGAAGCAGAAATTTGACAGCTCCAGTACCCATCTAGCGTGTCTTTGGGAAATGCGGAGTGACTCGGTGAAGTAAAGCAAGTTCTTATGGTCAGTGTAAATAAGAAAAGGCTCCTTAAGTCCCTCAAGGTAGCGACGCCAATGCTTTAGTGTTTTGATGATGGCAAGAAGTTCCTTGTTGTGTACAGGGTAGTTTTGTTCAACTGAAAGGTGTTTTTGAGAGAAGTATGCAACAGGGTGTTGCATCATATCCCCCCAAGCTGAAGGAAAACACTGCCAATGGCATAGTTGCTGGCATCAGCCTCAACCAAGAAGGGTTTGGAAGGATCAGGTATCAGGAGAACAGGTGTGGAGACAAAGACGGCCTTCATAGCCTCAAACTCAAGCTGGGCCTCAGGTGTCCAGACAAAAGGAACGGAAGGAGAAGTGAGGGTAGTGAGTGGCAAAGCTAGGGAAGAAAATTTTTCCAAAAACTTATGGCAATAGTTTGCCAATCCAGGGAAACCACAAAGTTGTGGGCAAGTCTTGAGAACAGGCCAGCTTTGGAAAGCATCCACCTTGCTAAAGGAGACAGCAAAACCGTTTTGAGTGACAACGTAGCCAAGGAAATCAACCTCAGTGCAGAAGAATGAGCACTTAGAAGATTTTGCAAACAGGTTGTAGTCTCAAAGTCTCTGGAGTACTTGGAAGACGTGGGCAACATGGTTGCTGATGGAAGAGCAGTATATGAGGATATCATCAAGATAGACAACAACAAACTCATTAAGGAAGGGCAGAAGTGCCTCATTCATTAAGGCCTGGAAGGTTGAAGGAGCGTTACATAATCCAAAGGGCATTACATTGTCTTGCTTAACCCAAATGGGGTACAGAACGCGGTCTTCTATTTGTGGCCAGGAGAGACTCTGATCTGGTTGAAAGCGCTTCAGAGATCAATCTTGGTGTATACAGAGCTACCAGCGAGGCAATCAGTCAAAGCCTCAGCAGAAGGAATAGGACATCTATTCTTGATTGTGATCTCATTGAGAGCTCTATAATCTACACAAGGGTGCTTAGAGCCATCAGATTTACTGACAAAGAAGATGGGGGAAGAACATGAAGATGTGGATATTGAGATGAAACCCTTGGAAAGTTTATCATTGATGTAGTTCTTTACTGTAAATTCAGAACCTGAACATAAAAATGCGGGATTGTCAAATCCTTGGTCCAAATTTCAAATCACTTTTGCAGGATAGCCTTTTTTAATTAAATTGAATTCTTTGTATTTTTATTTGAATTTTTAAAAATGCAGGAACTCATAGACACTTTGCAAAGTTCAAGTTGAGCTGCATATTTCCAATGGACGAAATTAATTAACTAGAATCAGATTTGAAGCGTTCAAATCCATCAACCATTTTCATTTAGTTTACTATGTTTTTTGAAATTGCAGGATTGTCAAATACAAGAACCAAATTTCAAATCACTTTTGAATGCCACTAGTAAACTCAGATATTAAATGCAGGAACTGGAATTCAAATTTAATGTACACTAAGCACACTAGGAAACACCAAGCCAAATCAAGAAGCTCCACCACAACTAAAATCAAACTAAAAATTCAATATCAATAACCATGTTTAGACATAAAAAGTTATTAAACTTTAAATCATCCAAACCCAGAAAGTATACAATATTATTCACTTCAAATCACGGATATAGAAATTCTGTTACTATTCAAGGCTAACTCAAGAGAAAATAACTACCCACAACTAAACCAATAACTCCAAATAAATACATATTTAATCTAAAATATATTTTTTATTTTATTTTTATGGACCGTCAATTGCATTCCCAACCCGCTCCTGCACCAGCCCATAGGGCAGCCTGTCCATAAGGGTGTCCCAGAGGGTCCAAGAACAGACCCAGAACCCAACTCAAGGGGAGTCATGTCAATACACAGGCCTCCCAAGGTGTCATTGCCAGCCAACCACCTCCCGCATCTCAAGCCAGGAACAGTAGCCTCAATCCAAGACAGAAGCCGCTCTCAAGGCCTGCAACCAAATTCTCATACACAAAGGTCACCAGGAACACTGAGGTTACTTACACCTTCACTGTATACCCAGTTGTCACCCGGCCCCACACTCTTGATCCAAGAGTTGCCACTTCCTGCCCCTGCGTCTTTGACACCACCTATGAGCCATTGGCCACAACTGATGAGCCACCTGTGCCTGTGTCATATGCCACTATTGACAGCACCACTGAAAGCAAGTGTGATCCCATCTTCTACACAAAGGTCCCCATCCCCTGTGTTGAGCCTGGTAGCCAGGATGCCGTGGTACCTGCCAAGGGCCGGCGTTGGTTGACGGATAGTGAGCGTGAAGCTCTCCTCAACTGCTTGAACGGGGGAATGGCAGTTTGGGATATTGCGTCCCAATTTGGTGTCACAGCCAGGTACATTGCCAACATCAACAAATAGTATGGCAATACCAGGCAAATTGCCAAATCCACCAAAGCAAAAAGACAGCCAAAACTCTTTCAGCCTGTACACATTGACACAATCAAGCAGTGGGTAGCCAGGGATTGCGACCTGGACACACTTGCTGTCCAATCAATGCTTGTCACAGAGTTCAGGCTTTCTGTTTCTAAAACCCTTGTTTACAAAACAATGGTTGATTTGGGCTTCTCTTGGAAGGTGCTTGGAGTTTCTCTGTACAATAGAAACAGTGAAAAGACCATCAAGGATTGACACATTTATGCCGAGACATATCTGGCACTAAAGGAGACTGGGAATGTCCAGTTCTTCTATATCAATGAATTGTTGTTTTCCACCTCACTAAGGTCTAGGCATGGGTGGGTTGATAAGGGGTCCAAGGACGGCGTAGCCCATTGTGCAGCTGTCTGTTCCCAGACCTATTCAATGGTTGCGCTTCTTGATCCTTGCGGGTTGGACCAATACCAAATGATTAAGGGCTCCCGTAACAGCGGAACATTTATTGATTTTCTCCAAGCTGTCAAGGAGTACCTTAGGATAAATTATAGCGGCACAACCAATGTTGTTGTGCTTGACAATGTTGGGCTCCACAAAGTGGATCTGGTTGTGTCTGAGTTCCCCCCATTGACAAGAATAGCCACTCCTCCAGCCACCGCCTTGATGATTGTCCAATGAGACTTCTCTTCCTCCCGCTGTATTCCCCATTCCTGAATCCAATTGAGGAGGTGTTTAGTTGGATCAAGAATAAGGTGAAACAAAGCCTTCCTCAGGACACTGAGGACCTATTCAATAATCTTGAGGTCAACCAATTTTTGATGCCACCCAATGTGGTGGCGGCTTTCTACGAGCACTCGGAATCATTCCTCCCAAAAGCCCTGGCCTCTGAGCCAATCAGATAAATGGGCAATCTGGGTTTTATTTGTTTTTATTTTTATTTATTTTGTTTTTATTAGGTCTCAAAAATTATTATTCATATATAATAATGTGACGTTTGATTGTATTATAGACATATAAGAATACATAGAAAAGATAAGTAAAATTAACTATACTTGGTATGAAGAATATTTTTTTATTATAATGCACTAAATATTGTAATGACTGTTGCGCTAACAAATGAATAAATTAAAAAAGATAGAAATAGAATTATTTTATTTAAATAATTGTTAATTGTTGATTGTACTTTGGCTTTTTTATGCCACAAATCAGACCTTGCGTGTCATCATATGATCCTTGTTATTTCAGTGCCACTATAGCCACACAACACGGCAACCAATGATTTTTATGTATTCCTTACTAATTTGTACTTAGGACGCAGTTCAAGTATATCAAATATGTTTATCAAATCATATCACAAGGGAAAAGTAATTTGAGTTCTAAACAATCATTTGTTTAGAGCAATAGTGGAGCAGGCCGCATGATGCAGATAAATTCAATACTCCATGTTTATCTTTGTGATAAATGGACCTGTACTCAACGAGTAGTAAATAAAAACATTTTTAATTCTTTTTTATTTGATGTATTGGCAACTATAACTAATGTATTTAAATATAATTAGATATATTAATATTATAATTTACATACTAAAATTTAAAATTAAAATATTAAAAGTAAAATATTAATTATAAATCTTAAAAGTTAAATATTTAAGTTTAAATAATCAAAATATAACAATTTTATTAAATTGTGATTTATTCAATATCAAAATATTTGATATTAAATATGTCAATATTAAAGATTTTACAGTGAATATTTTAATATTAAAATTTTATTAGTGAAGTATTTAGTATTAAAATTTATTATTTAAAATAAAAAATTTAAGTTGCAAGGGAAAATGATTTATTAGGGGAATGCAAATTGCAAAGGGAATGTGATTATTCCAGGGAATTATACCCCAAAATCAAATTTTCTGCTAATGTGTCCAATTGGGACCACATACTCTTCTGTATGTGGTGGATGACTCTGGCGCCAATTGCTAGAGGGGTGGTGCTCAACACCTCGGTGGTGGCCAAACATCTTATAAAAGGCAATCAGGTGAGAGAATTGACTAGGAGATTTTTTTGGGGGCACATAGTACCCATATAGTGTTGCTATTGCAAATGAGTCACATAGGACGTGCTCAACTGTCCTGTATCCCTGTGGTTTCTTCTTTCTGTTTAGGGCTACACAACATATGTTGATCTGTCTAGGTTTATCTTGTAATTTTTTCACGTTGGCTTTCAATATACATTGGAGCAGGATTCCCAGGTACACCGCGATGTGGATTTGTTGCAAGGTATACTTTTCTGAGAACATGCACAATTTTTTTAAAGTTTGTACTAACCTATTAATATAGGATGTTTGGTTAAATTTGAAGAGGGTTCTGGGGGGCGCCTGATGTGACGGAAATCACTGGATAATATGATGCCGTTTCTAAATGATGGGGAATTACCACCTAAATCCACATAGAATTGATGATTAACCACCAAGGCGGCTTCAGATATTTTTTTGTGAATTTTCAAATTGTAACTCCAGAATTAAGTAGAACAATCAATCCTAACCAGAGTAAACCAAGATAAATGACCTGGGAAAGCATCAATGCATCTTCAGCGTAGAATTCTGGGCATTGAGAAGTGACCCAATTTTCATCTTCAGGAATGGAGGGAGGAGCTACAAAATTGGCTGGCATGAAATTAACATTTTGCGGTGCCAATGACAAAGTTCCAGATGCTGGGCCCCATCTTCCTGAAATGATTCTGTTCAGAATCAGATTGTACGGGATATACCGCAACAACCCGAGCACAGGATGCATTTTAAAATTTAAAATTAGAACTTGGGATACTTGATTTTTATTGAGTAAATTTAGGAGGATTCAACTCTTAGAGTTGAAACAGGGAAAATTATTCAATATATATCAGAAAATTTGACTAAGCAATACCACCTGAGTCTTGATCTCCTATTTCTTTGGCATCTTCAAGCAAGTATCTAGTCCAGGTTGCAAAGAACCCTTGCGTGACCAGTTTCTGACAACCATGCCAATTAATGAGCTTATATTGGGTGACCCTCATATTACGTCAATTTATCAACGTCAGTTTACAAGGGGGAGCTGGTTTCAGCTGGCATACTGGAGCAGCCATGACCCATTTTTTATTGACCATTTTGTTTAAATCCATTAACTTGGTCAATTTTGATACAGGTTTTCTGGCCTTCCGTGCCTTCTTACTTGGACGGACAATACCCAGCATTATGGAACTTACTGTGACATTACCCTCTGTTTTAGCCCTGGGCACAATACCACCATCTATGAGATGGGATAAAGAGAAATTCTTATGGGCAGGTGGGAGTTTCATTGCGGCAAGGGTAAGTTCAGGGTGTCCAATAGCAGTGGGATTGCGCTTGTAGAACTTGTGGATCAGATCAGAGGAATTTGAACAATTGTTGTGGGGAACCCAGGAGTTTTCAGAATCAGGATAACCTTTCCAAGATACCAAATATTCCAAACGGCAACAATTCTTGCAGTAATCTAGAATACAATTTAACTTGTACTCAGGTTCTCCTTCCACAAGAATGGGTTGGGAAGAGGGAATCTCTGTTCCTTTGAAGGGATTAAGGAGACATTCATGGAAGGTGTGGAAAATCTTGAAAGCAGGAGGTAAATCCAGCTGATAGGCAGAGGGACCAATCTGACGTTCTACCTTGAAGAGACCAACTCACTTGGGACCCAATTTACGACATGGAACTTTAAGTTTCATATTACAAGCATTGACCATGACTAGATCACCTGGCCTGTAAGTTGGACCTTCCCGGCGCTTGTGATCTGCTTATTCCTTGAAAGTTGTCACGGCAGCAGCAAGAGTAACTTGGAGCTCCTGATGGACCTGCTTCAATTCAGAGTCTTGATCAGTTGCAGCTTCCATGTTGCTAACCAAACAAGGGCCCATGTTGGAAGAAGGATTGTAGCCCACATTGGCATAAAATGGCAATACTTGAGTTGATGTGTGCGGTCCATTATTATATGTGAACTCTGCCATGGGTAGATTATCACACCAGTCATCATGTTGCGCATTGGTGTAGCAACGTAGGTAGACCTCCAAACTTTGATTTACCCTCTCTGTTTGTCCATTGGACTGGGAGTGGAAAGCGGTAGAGCGGCACAATTTGATACCAAGGATTCAAGTAAAAGCTTCCCAGAACTGAGCAATAAATTGAGGACCCCGGTCACTTGCAATATCCATTGGGATGCCATGTAGAGAGAAGATCCTGTTCACAAATAACCTAGCAGTTTCCACTGAAGTAATTGTGGTTGAGCAAGGTACAAAGTGTACCATATTTTTGAAACAATCAACTACTATCATGATTGTGTTAAACCCATTGAAATTGGGAAGCTCGCCAATGAAATCCACCAACACAGACATCCAAGGACCCACAGCAGGCTGAAGTGGGACAAGTAAACCAGTAGTCTTATTCCAACTGGCCTTGGATCAAACACATACCAGGCAATCTCAAACAAAAGCGGCTACCTGCACAGTCAAACCTTTCCAGGAAAACTGGCAGCAGATAAGTTCCACTGTTTTGTTTGTCCCTGGATGACCAGCTGTTGGACAGGTATGAATAGCCTCCGTGATTTCATCCCAAATAGTGCCTTCAGGGACCCACAAGCGACCTTGATGATATAGGACTGGGCCAATCTTATGATAGCCCTGAGGCTGACCTACTGGGTTTGCACATGCTAGCTCCAATAGCCTATCATAACCTTTGGACAAAGGTTGTAGAAACTTAACCTTGGAATACAAGTCCAGGTCTGCGCCCTCAGCTAAAGACATGGTAGCCAACATAGCCGGTGGAGGCAATACAAAAGGCATCACAGCCTTGTCTGGAATCATAGTATGTGTGTTAAACTCGGTGTACATACTAGCATCTGGGAGATGGGAGGGATTCCTGCTTAGGGCATTGGCCAAGTGATTGTCTGATCCCTTAATAAACTTATAGCGGAACTTGTATCTTGTCAGATCACCATGCCATCTGGATTGGCAACCCAACAAAACCCTGGGTTGACAATAATACAGAAGAGCTTTGTGGTCAGTTCTTACTACAAATGGATGACATGCTGACATGAGATGATGGTGCCAACGCTTTAACAATTCCACTACAGCCAACAATTCCTTGTCGTAAATCATGTGGTTGTGTTCTTGAGCCTCCATCTTCCGGGAGAAATACCCTACAGGTCTCTCAATCCTGTCACTAGCCGTTTGCAACAGCACACCAGCCACAGCGTATTTAGATGCATTGGTGGAAACAACAAAAGGAAGCTCAGGATCCATATGACTTAGCACTGGGGAGGACAACAAAAGAGCCTTGACTGCTGAGAAGGCACTTGCACACTCAGGCGTCCAGACTAAAGTTGTCTTTCCACTAGCCAAATATAAAGGGGCGGCCACCTCAGACAAGTGGGGAGTGAACTTCTTCAAAAAGTACATGTATCCAGGAAACTACAAAGTTGGGATACTGTCACAGGCGTAGCATACTCTCGAATTGCAACTTCCTTTCAGGGGCAATGGTGTGGCCATTCTCAAAGATAATATTACCCAGAAAGGTAACCTTACGTTTAAAGAATTCACACTTACTCCTTTTGATAATCAAGTTTGCTTGGAGAATGCGCTCTACAACTGCCGACAAGTGGGCCTTATGGAACTCCTCATCTGGAGAAAAAACCAGAATGTCATCCATATATGTGATGTCACAAACACCTAGGAGATCTCCCAGGACTGAATCAATCAACTGCTGAAAGCAAGCTGGGGCATTCTTCAATCCAAAAGGCATTACGCGGAACTGGAAGATACCCTTATTGGTTCTGAATGCTGTTAACCATTAAATTCCTTCTGCAATCCTGATTTGATTGAAAACATTCAATAAATCAAGTTTCAAGAATACCTTGGCCTTCTCAACACATCTAGAGATCTGTGCTTTGAGAGGTAAAGGATAAGGATCCAGAATTGTAATGTTATTCAAATTCCTGTAATCAACACAAGGACAAAGGGACCCATCAGACTTCTGAACAAACAATAACAGAGAGCAGATTGACAAAGCCTTCTTGAAAATATAGCCTTTTGCCAACATGTCGCGAGTCCATTCTTCCAAACATGCATCTTCCTTCAAGGTTAAAGGGTAAATAGGAGATGCAATGCAAATCATATCAACAGTAACCTTAAAGTCAAAGTCAAACTGAGTGTACTTGGGAAGGACCTTGCCTCTGGTGGCGTCGAATGCCGCAGAACAGGGTTACAAGCATGCTGGTAAATCCAAACTTGTGGGGACAGGGATAGGCACTGACTGTATTGTCTGTGATGATTGCTCTAATTCAGACATATCCAACAGCGGAATACAAATGATTATACCCGAAGAGTGTTCCACCTGCAGCTCATTTTTCTCCAGTAAGGTTGATACATTATGATCTCTCCATCAACTCACTCCCAAAATGATAGGATACATCAGGGTAGAGCAAACAGAAAACCTTGCAGTAAAGGACTGACCTGCAACTACAAAAGTAACTGGCTTCTTCAGCTGGAAGGAGAGGAACGTTTGACAGTTTCCACCCCTAACAAGCATTCCATGGTGGTACTTGAGCTATAGCAAGTCTGCAGTCTCCACACTCATGAAGTTCTCAGAAGCACCTGTATCCAATAAAATGGTTGGCCAATAGATAGTTTGACCATTATCTATGTTACCATAAAACAAGAAGTAACCAGGAGTAGATTTATTGGCAGCAAAGGTTGCAATCTCAGCAGGAGTTTGCTTCTCCTTGGTAGTACAGACAGCAGCTAAGGAGGCAGGATGATCCTGGAAGTATTGCTCAATCATTTCTTGAACAGCAGAGGGAAGAACAGGATAGTTACAATCAATGGGCACAAGAGGCAACTCTTTGGACACAACCTCGGAAGGCTTGGTAGGTATGACGTGCTGAAGCATCACCAAAGAGCTATTGGGACCGGACACCACAGGGGCTTCAGTCACATGGACAGGTTTGTTCACCACCGCCAATTGACGCTGAAAAGAGCTATGAGAAGAACGATCCTGACTTTGGCTGGAAGGAGCTGCCACCAAACTAGGACCAGAAAACCAAGAGCGCGCCGCGGGTTTGTCCTCAATTACCAACGTACATTGTTTGAAAGTGGACGGATTTGAGACCAGAGAAAGAATTTGGCTTACCAGGGTCTCAGTTGTGGTTAATGGGGAATCCCAAACCCCCAAATCCTGGGCAGTCTGGTCAACTGCTAACCACAACACTGAGAGTTTGTTCACCTCAGGAACATTGATCATACAGCAGTAGGTAAGAAACTGAGGAAGTAATACCAAAAGCGGAGTTGTACCCTGACAGAAGGCATACAGCTTACAATATACTTTGAGCTCCTCAATAGATATACACGAATTTTTTAACAAAGGGTATAGAGATGCACTCTCAGTTAAAATATGTGGATTGCGCTCCACCGCAGACAACAACCATTCTTGAGCATATTCAGAAACCTTCATCATCACATGGTAAACTTAAGATTTGTGACTAAGGTTAGAGCCGGAATAAAATGATAAAGCTGACAAAACTTCACGTAAAATTTCATAAGTGGGTGAAGCAGAAAAAAAAATGTGGACGCCAAAATGACATGACACAACGGAAATAGGAAACAGAGGATCCAGTCTCTACAACTGCAGCCGAAGATGGAAACCAAAAATTAAAGAAAATCCCAAACTGAAAACTCAGAAATGAACTAATGCAAATAAACATGGTAAACACAGATATCTTGATGGATCAGGAGAAAAGAAACACAAATTCATGATGAACTGCTTCCAAAAACTCAGACATAGAAGAGTTGAGTAATGTGACGGAAATAACTGGATAATATGATGTTGTTTCTAAATGATGGGGAATTATCACCCAATTCCACATAGAATTGATGATTAACCACCAAGGCGGCTTCAGATATTTTTTTGTGAATTTTCCAATTGTAACTCCAGGATTAAGTAGAACAATCAATCCTAACAAGAGTAAACCAAGATAAATGACCTGGGAAAGCATCAATGCATCTTCAGCGTAGAATTCTGGGCATTGAGAAGTGACCCAATTTTCATCTTCAGGAATGGAGGGAGGAGCTAGAAAATTGGCTGGCATGAAATTAACATTTTGCGGTGCCAATGACAAAGTTCCAGATGCTGGGCCCCATCTTCCTGAAATGATTCTGTTCAGAATCAGATTGTACGGGATATACCGCAACAACCCGAGCACAGGATGCATTTTAAAATTTAAAATTAGAACTTGGGATAATTAATTTTTATTGAGTAAATTTAGGAGGACTCAACTCTTAGAGTTGAAACAGGGAAAATTATTCAATATATATCAGAAAAATCAACTAAGCAATACCACCTGAGTCTTGATCTCCTATTTCTTTGGCATCTTCAAGTAAGTATCTAGTCCAGGTTGCGAAGAACCCTTGCGTGACCAGTTTCTGACAACCATGCCAATTAATGAGCTTATATTGGGTGACCCTCATATTACGTCAATTTATCAACGTCAGTTTAAAAGGGGGAGCTGGTTTCAGCTGGCATACTGGAGCAGCCGTGACCTATTTTCAATCAACCATTTGGTTTAAATCCATTAACTTGGTTAATTTCAATACAGGTTTTCCAGCCTTCTGTGCCTTCTTACTTGGACGGACAATACCCGGCATTATGGAACTTACAGTGACACCTGACTTGTATCAGCCCCCCAGGCCTCAGCAAACAATATCAATAAAGGCTTAAAATTATTCACGAGGACTGCATCCCTGACTTTGTTTGATAGAGCTTTAAAAATGTCATTAAAAATTGCAGATTTCAGATATTCATTTCCAATTTGAAAGTCAGTTTTTATTATTTTTTTGTATTTGTTGATATTTGTGAAGTGGAACCTTTAAATGCTTTCATATATGTATTCATCAAAGTTCAGTTTTATATCCCCACAAATTTCATTTATTTCTTTGATTTTGATTATTGATCCTAGTTTGTATGCTTCCCTTATCCATGGTGAGCACCCCGCAGGTGGTTGATATTCCCTATCTTGAGCTTCACTATTAAAAAACATATTCATATTCTGTTGAACTATTTTATTTATTTGATTTTTATTTATTTGTTTTATAGGAGCCACCAGTGACTGGTAACCCCCATAAAACCAACTTGGCGTAAAAGCCGCCACTTCTGCAACCTCATCCTCATCCCTGGTGATGACTAAAATAAATATAAGTTAAACATAAAAAGACTTACTGATTGTTCCCCTGTGGCCCCCTCAGCCACAGGCGCCATATCGGCAAACTTCATGAGTGTTAGATGCTCTTCATTAATTTTCTTAGTCTTAATTTTTCTTATTTTTCTTGCAACTTGTGCTTCTTCTTAATTTTCATTTGATAAAGCTTCTGTATTTCTTGATTTGCTTCTGCTTCTTGCTTGTGTTTCATTTTCATCTGTTTCCATTTGGTTGGTTTCCTCTTCATTGGTGTTGATTTCCTTTTGAATTTCTGTTCCTTCAATTAGTTTGATCTTCTTATTGTTTTCTTTGGCCCCCTTCCAGAACTCCCACAAATTGTAGGCTGTGTTGTTGAATTCAAGTCTTGATAAAATAGTTCCCTGTAGATTAAGTAATTTTTCTTTATTCTTTTCATCTATAATATTTCCCAACTTATCCAGATCATCTTCTTTTGACTGTATCAGTGGCTGGCCCATGTTAACCAGCTTCCCTGTCACTATTTCCCTGATATTTCTTTCTATCTCAACAACCTTTTGAAGGTGTGCTTTGAATTTGTTGATTAAGTTATAGATTGTTGACATGTTGTTTGAATTCCATCAAAAAACTGGTTTTTATAGTACTATATTCAGTGTATACATATTTTTCATCATCATTAATAAATTAAAGACAATAAACGTAAATAGTGGATTAAAATATTGCAATTAGACGTCAACTCTTGATATTTTGATATTATGTGCATAACCTAATGCATTTTGTTTAATAAAATCCATTTTAAACAAGGCTTTTGTCATTGTAATTTATTGAAATGGATTGTGTTTATATTAGAGAGCCATTAACGCTTAGTACAAATATTGATACATAGTGCATTTTACAGCCTGTATATTTACCTATTGGTAATAATTTTATAAACTTTTCAGTCAGATTTTATGAGGTAATAATAATGTAATGTGTTATAAATTACAGTTTACTGTCATTAATTGGCTGATTTTCTTTGCTGTGGCAATTGTGCGTTTTCTGATATTTCCGCACTAGTATCCAATTGGTTGGCTTCACATCCAATCGCACAGGCGTTAGGAAAACAAGCCACCACCCTGAGACTGGATGTGGTCAGAGTGGCGGCTTGTTTTCCTAACGCCTGTGCAATTGGATGTGAAGCCAACCAATTGGATACTAGTGCGGAAATATCAGAAAACGCACAATTGCCACAGCAAAGAAAATCAGCCAATTAATGACAGTAAACTGTAATTTATAACACATTACATTATTATTACCTCGTAAAATCTGACTGAAAAGTTTATAAAATAATTACCAATAGGTAAATATACAGGCTGTAAAATGCACTATGTATCAATATTTGTACTAAGCGTTAATGGCTCTCTAATATAAACACAATCCATTTCAATAAATTACAATGACAAAAGCCTTGTTTAAAATGAATTTTATTAAACAAAATGCATTAGGTTATGCACATAATATCAAAATATCAAGAGTTGACGTCTAATTGCAATATTTTAATCCACTATTTACGTTTACTGTCTTTAATTTATTAATGATGATGAAAAACATTATGCTCATAATTTTAAGCTATTTTTAAAATGTACAACATTGTTTTAATTATGGGAAATGTTGATAATGTAAAAAGAAAGTATTATTAATTGTAAATTGAAAGAGAGATATCAATTTTAATAAGTTATCACAAAGAAAAGATTTATTTACTAATCAAAAGACAGGAAGGAAAGGGAATGGGCAGAATGGAAGTTGCCTTCATCTGCGCCTGTGAAAGGGGCGGCATCAGAGATAGTGGGGAGGGAATGGGTGGTGGCTTGGGAGTCAGGGTTGGAAGGCAGGTGGCTTGATGGGGGGTTGGGGAGGCAGGGTTTGTTGACTGGTAAGGGACAGCAAGAGCGGTTTGCTTCAATTGCTTGAATTCTTCTTCCGTCACATATACTGGCTTGACAAAACGGATGGACTGGTGTGGGGGGAGACAGGGGTCCTTTCTGGACTTATCACTATCACTTGCATAGAAGATGATGAGATCAAATAAGTCCTGGAGGGGTGCAGAAGGAAAAGTTCATACCCCTTATCAATCTGGGTGCATAGTTTGTTGTAGGTGGCAGGCTTCAAGCGCCTGAGGGCAGAACCAAAATTGTAGAGACATACATCTGCAAGATGCATGTTGGCGTAGTTAGTGGGTTAGGACTAGCAGGTATGCCCGCAGCCCTGATTTCTTGGATAGCCCATTCCCGCTGCTCCATCTCTGCACTCAGTACAACTGTGTTTACGGTGTTTTGTGTGGCCCACTCCTCCAGCATGGCCTTGAGCTTAGTCTGGTAGGCATACCCATCTGCGGTGTTCAATATTGCCAAGTAATAATTGACGCCCAATGGGGAAACTGCCAATAAAACCCCAACAAAATGATACAAGATTGGGCCGCGCTTGTACACGTCAGACTGGATACGCTTCTCTCCAAAGTCTTGGATACTTGCAGAAATCTTAGCATATGATAGGAAGATGACGTCATTACGGGCCCTCATTGCCCTCCCTTTAATAAAATTAATAATGTTTGCATTGTATGGGTTGGTATCCACCAAAATGGGGCCACCAAGAACCTGATTGGATAGGATTCTGGCGGCAAACACAACTTTGTGCATCCATGAATTCACCGTTCTTTTGTTGGTGAAGATGCTGTGGAGTCTCAACTGGTGACGTACTGGACCAGGGGCATCTGTGGATCACGTTCCATAATAGCCATCATGAGAGGGTGGGCTTTTTCACCTTCAGTTGAAGAACGGGCACCAGTTGGGGTCTTCTTGGTAGGGGGACCACAGTTGGCGTGGGCTCTCAGGGTTGCAGCCACAGTTGACTTTGCAAAACCCATTGCGGCCGCAATTTCCCCAAGGGACATAAGCTTGCCTTGCTTTTTAACCATTTCAAGAACAATCTCCGTGGTGATCAATTTTCTTATGTGTCTTGCAGGCTGATTGGCTGGGGGAGGGATATGTCCATCTTGGGAACTGGTCAATACCATCTGATTAGCTTTTTTGGGGTTCTGGGCTCTCTGGTTGACCCCATGGCTAAAATGGCTGGTTCTGGATGCCATTGCTGATAAGGGATTTGGGTTGGCAGTTGCCTGTGCATGATGGGCAAACAGGGCCATGCTGGAAGTTGCAGGGGAAAGAACAGACTCCTGTGTGGTGCTTGCAGAGGGGCCTGCGGGTTGGGAGTGGCCATAGACAGAGGCTTCACCGTTAAGAGACCCAGTGTAGCCCTGCATAATTTTTTCAAGGCCAGGGAACAGCTTGTTGACTTGGTTGTTGTTGAAACAATACATAATAAAAATTTTATTATAATTTTAAACTCAAGAAGAGGAATGTATATTTTAGTCAATTTTATTGTTATATATGTCAATTTTGTGAATATTATGATCTAAATTTTAGCCAGCCTAAAATGGAATAGGGTGATTTTTGAGAATACCTGTGATTCCTAAAAGAATTTGCACAAATCCACCCTAGATCCTTTGGCATCCTTTTTGAGACACCCATAAATTATATTTATTTCAAATTCACCTCATTTTTGATTTGAAATTTGGTTCTTGGATTTGAAAATCCTGCAATTTCAGATTTGTTAATTTTCACATGATGTCTATGATTTGTTTAAAATACAGGAAATCATAAATCATACATAAGAATCATGCATTTCTGATTCATGTATCCTGCATTTGTTTGTTGGGTTTTGTCTTTTGTTAGTTGAGTTATCTGCTCAAGAGATTCAAAATTTGACAATTTAAATAAACCAAAAAAAGTCAAATTAAATGGTTAATTTTTTAAATATTTTATTTTTCACTCAGCTGAGTTGCCCACAAAAGTGATTTGAAATTTGGACCAAGGATTTGACAATCCTGCATTTTTACGTTCAGGTTCTGAATTTACAGTAGTAGAGTGTTGTCAGAGTCAGAGAGAGGAATAAGCCTTCCCCAGGGGGGAGTGGTGCCTGGCTTAAGGTTTATCTGAATATTGTATGGTCTACGAGGAGGTAGCAGGTTACATTCCTCCTCACTAAAACAATCTTTGAAGTCAGAGTAACAATAAGGTAATCCATCTTTGTCCTTGGCGGAAAGAGTATCCAGGATTGTACTAGAGATAGCAGTCAGGTTTGGTTTGGAGGGAGTTGAGCCAAGAGTACCAGGTACAAGGGATAAATATTTGACAACTTCATTGCATGTAAATGATATCTTGTTGTTTGGGTAATCAAAGTTAAGCAAAGACTCTCTCAACCATGGGAATTCAAGGATGAATGGGAAGGATAAGTTAAGGGAAGAGTTACACGTGACGCGAAATGGAGAGCCCTCCAAGTCAATGATGACGGGTTGGAGGATAGGTGTGGAGCCAATGAGAGTGCTGTTTCCCACCTTAACATCAAGAGATGCAAAAGTGGGGAGTCCAAGTAGTTTAGCAAGTTTCTCCTCAATGAAGTTGGCATTGGCGCCAGTGTCAAGAAGAGCAAGCACCTTGATCTTTCCCAAAGGTCCATGAATGGTCACTAGGATGGTAGGTGACTTGGAAGTGTTGTTAAGAGAAAGTGAAGTGAGAGTGGAGGTCTTGTTGACAAAGGGGGAACGTTTGGAGAGAGGGCAGGGTGGTAGAAGATGATCCTTTGATCCAAAGTAAGAGCAGAAGTTGTTGTTCCTTCTTCTAAGAACTTCCTTGGCAGTAAGGTGAAAACCTCCCCCAGACTTTGGCTTGGTGACAGGTGGAGGGGTTGAAGAGAGTGGGGCCTTGTCTGGAACAAACAACCGGGCTTCAGGGGATATGTTAGAAGGGGGGTGTGTTTTTGAGGAAAGGTATTTCTGGTTCCTCTTAACCACTTCTCTGATAAGAGGTTCTAGTTTTTCAGGGAGGTTGTGGTGGACCAAAAATTCCTGGAGTGATCTATTGAGGACTATCTTGTAGAAGCTGCAAGCCTCAGCGTCAGAGGCTTGTAGTCTTGACTGGAGGGAGCAAAACTTCCAGTTGTATTTGCCAAGTGGAAGAAAACCTTATGTGAGACCTGAAACCCAAGAAGTGGAGGGAGTGGACAACTCCTTGTCTTCTCCAGAGAAGGATAGGAGTGAACTGACAAAGAGATCATAGTTCTGGAAAATACCTGGGTTGCGTATTGAGTGAGAGCTAAACCAATCTCTGTAGTGACCAGTGAGCTTCTCTGCAAGATAGAGGACCTTCTGGGAGTTGGTGGAGAACTCAGACCCGTAAGCAGTAAAATGGTCCTGTGCATAAGCTAAAGTGTTAAAAATACTAGGGGGTGGTGAACTATGAGCTAAGGTATTGAGAACTACTGTTTGGTTGGTGTAGGTAGTGGGGGTATGCTCCTCCTTATTACAAAAAATCTTATCATATAGCCAACCAAGTAAAAAAACTACTAGAAATAACAAAGTTACAATAATAATAGAGAGAAACAAGGCTAAAAAGATGATAGAAGAGATGTAAAAAGTATTGCCTGGGTCTATCCCATGGGAAGCTGGAATAATGTAAGGTCTTGCCCATAATGGTGCAAGGTTATAGACTAGAGCGTGCAAGGCATTAGGATTCAAATTTAAAAGAAATAAGAACTTAAGAACTGTCTGTAAGATAATCTTACAGAAACCTGCTAAAACCTATATTGTGTCACAAATGAAGTAATAGAGTGTAAAAACCCTAAGCAAAGAAGATAAAATAAAGTGTTCAATAGTGAAAGATTTGTAACTAAGGGAATATCAATATTAGGATATTCTCTATCGGCAAATTGATACATATAACTATTGAAAGGTTCCTTAAGGGAAAAATGGATACAAAAAGCCTAAGGCTTGTTGTTTTACAGGTTCCGTTAGTTTTAAGGAAAGAGAAAGCTAAACTAAAAAATGAATTTAAAAAACAAAATTCTTAAAATTACAAATCTGAAGTTAAAATTGTAAAAGTTTGAAGGGAAGAAATCACTTAGAATTTTGGCTTAAAGCCTACTCTTCAAAAGATCTTTATTTATAGAGAAAAAAGCCTTTCTGGTTGGAGACTGATAGATAGGAGGAAGCACCCAAGAAGAGGAGCAACTGGAGAAGTTGAAGAAACCAGAACCAGAAAAGGGGAAACAGAAGCCAGTACTATATGCAGATCAGCAACGTAACTGGGGGAGCGGCAATAACGCAAGCAGGAGTTTTGAAAGGTAAATAATAGAAAAATATTCTGACTTTAAAGTAGAAATATATATGAAAGTAATAGAGGCGGACAGAGCAAACAATGACAACAACAATTTGAACGTTAATAGCATCAAAAACAAAGGTAATAAACTTAAAATACTTAATAGTTTGGGTTCAAGTGGCCGGGTAATCGGATTGCGGGTCACAAACCCGCTTGGTTGGAACCTTGCTGGCAGATCGAGCCTGCTGTTTCAACAATATATTCCTTTAATTTAAGTTTTTTGCGGCACTATCCCTATATTTACTTCTCTACTTTGAGAGATTAAAGTTTTTTACAAACGGCAATATTTAAGCATTTACTTATAATAAATCATGATTATAGATAACAGATTACAGCTCAAATCTTCTTAGGGACAAAAGAAGCCATTGATGACTTCAAAGTATTGATATTTTGTTGTATTGGTGGGGTAGTATGCTGAGTTGCGAATACATAGATCAGCCAAGACAAAGGCCCCATTGAGGTATGTCTCGTTAAGAGCCAATGGGAGATAGGCAGTGAAGTGTGACTCGACTGTTTTTGTGAGAAGTTTCTTCATATACTTGCCATTGATGATCCAAGAAACAGGCTTAAAGTAAAGCATGTAGACTGAAGGGCTTTGTACTTCATACACGATGCTACGGCTAAATAGTTGCTTGGGCAAAGGCAGATTTAAAAACCTTGAAAATAGAATCTCCAGCTCTTTTCTCTTCAGCGAACTTTTCTTTGAAACTTCCCAGGTACGATTGATGGAGATGCTGCTTCTCAGGGAACAGGGCAAGGTCAGGCAGGCGATAGGATCGCTGACTTGCTTGGAAGTGTGGAAGTGGAGGCTAACATTGATAATGGATACACATTCATTACGAATGCACTTTTCATTTGTATTAAGGGCCTCGGGGAGTAGCAAACCACTTGGCTCATAGATTGAAATCAGAAAGTTGTCGTTTCTAAAGCTATTCCCTGCTTCGACATGTCGGATCTCATTACTGTTGGAAAGGGGTTCATCTATCACTCTTGTAGCAACTGTCACTGACTTGCCGTAGTTGACTCGCTTAATGCCACCTGGTAAGTAAGCTAACAAGCCACTTACTAGAGCAAACCAAATTAAACCAACCATATCTAAGCAAAGCTGATGTTGTTCGCTTATAACCCGATAAATCTGCGGACAACGTGATTCTTTCCTCCTCCCATTTACTATTTGAACGAATCAAATATTCATCATGACTTATTCTCACATGCCATTCTTTTTATCAGCTTTCTCTGAATCACATAGCGGATGCCTTTCATTTCATCGTATTGAGGTGGCTTTTGTATATTAAATCAATAAATTCAAATAGAAAAATATTGACTTGCTATTTATCCATGATGAACGGATGCTTCGGTATTATGACGATCCATCTTGCTACCAAACAATATCATATTCCAGAGTAGGTTCTCCCACTCTATTCCTACAGAAATTTTATATGTAGGCTAGAAGCAGGAGAAGATAAACATTAAGCGTCCATCAGCAGAAGTAAATCAACATATTGCTACTTGGGGTGCGGTGGACAAAATCTGTGCCAATTCTGGCATTTACCTTATTGCAGGTATCCAAACAGGATCCTTTCTGGAACTGTGGATTCCCCTAGCTTGGGGAATTCGATTTTCCAGTAAGGGGGATCCAGGCGGAGAAGGCTTCTTTCCCCTGGAATTCAGAGCCACACATTTGGCATCTGGTAGAAAACCCACGGGTGAAACCAAAGGGCTGTAGCACTAATAATGAATTGATAAAGATGATATATTTGACAATTTAAAAGCTAAACTTTAAACAATTTTCAATTTGAAATTCCATATATTTTAAAATTAAAAACTAAAGTGCACTAGACTCATTCTACCCATCAATGCTCATGGCAAGATCTGAAACAGATTCCACTAGTTGCAAAAGTAAGGCCCCAACTTTCTGACCAACAACATTTCACACACTGATTTTCCGTCATACTAATGAAATAAGAATCCACATTTCTTGCAAGCGATCAAATCCAATTGTTTACTAACTTTGGCAGCTAATAACAAAAATGATTAAAATAAGCAAACTTTAACATCCAAATAAAACTAGCTAAAAAATAAATTTTAATACGAAGATTTTAAATCTCAATCCAAAAATATAAAAAAATATCCTATTATTTTTAAAAATTAGCTATAAGAAGATAAGTAACTATCATTATAAAATTTACCAGCAAATATTTCAACCCAAATCCATGACATTTGGTAGCCTCTCCAGGTATTCCAAGCTCATATCCTTCTTATTGCCCCTATTCACCTGATTATACATTTTCCTTCTTGAGTTCATACAGACTATCCTTGGGGTCATAACTGTGCTGGATTAGCAAGTTACAAGGTGGAAATATTTGAAATTTAGACAGTTATCTTTATTGAGATATATGAATGTTGTAACTGTGCTGTTTTAGCAGAGTTAAAAGGGGAAATATTTAGAAACTAGATAATATTATTTATTGAGAGATAGTGATTATATAGTTAATGTGAGTCATGGATAACAGGAACATGATAGCATTGATCACACGGTTGGATGGTGAAGGGGGGTGGCTTGATCCTAGTAATGATTCAAGCACCAAAACAAGGTATCCACCGTAAGGGATCATCATTTGTTCATATTTTTGGATTTTGAAATTCAAGTTAACTTCCTAGTCTGGCTTTGAGTGACTGGATAATTAGATTGTGGGTCACAATCCTGCTTACTCAGAACCTTACTGGCAGATTGAGCCTGCTATTTCAACACCCCCCAACTGAAAGTTGGCCTCCTCTGGGGGCAGGTTGTCAGTGAGGTTGTTGGAAGCCCGGGCACCATACTGGACTAACTGTTGTTCTGTGGTGAATAGGACAGTCTCATGCTGTTTCTGTCTTGCCTTGCAGGGTCTCAGGAAACCATGGTGGAGGACCTTGTCTTGTTTACGTTTCCCAAGTCCTTGCACAAAGTAAGTGTTGTTTTTGTTTACCTTTAAGATGATTCTGGTCCTACTTTCTCTGACTATAGTTTGCTTTTGTTGATGTTCATGACCCAAACTTTGTCGCCAACCTTGTGTCTGTATTGGATGGGGACAAATGTCTTTTGTAGATGCTTGTTTTCTCTTTCTGTTTGATTGCTATTGGCCTCTATGACCTGGGGATCTGAGCAGGATGAAACCTTTCTTGGTATTTCCAGCTTGGGTCCTGAAAATGCTTGGATGATATTGGGCAGTGTGCCATATACTAACTCAAAAGGGCTTTTACTGATGGATCTGTTCACACAAGTCTGGCATACAAGCAATGCAGTTGATAGCTGCTTGTACCATTCCTCAGGTCTCCTGGCAGTGAGCTTGGCCAAGGCTTGCACAAGGCTGCCATTTAGCTGTTCCACACACCCATTGGCCTGAGGATGATAAGGTGTTGTAACTGTATGCTTGACCCCATTCTTGGTGAGGTATATGTTGGTATCTTCAGAGGTCAATTATTTGCCTTTGTTGGTTATTGGGAGTTCTGGCTTTTCAAACTTTCTGATGATTTCTTTTCCTATGAATTGCAGCGCGTTGTTGCCTGTATGTGTTTTTACTGCTTGTGCCACTGGCCATCATGTGGCAAATTCTATTGCAGTGATGATGTACTTTTTGTTGTTGTGCTTTCCTGGCATAGGGCCCACAATGTCTAGGGCCCACACCTTGAAGGGTAGTTGTGTGTGGATAGGTAGTACTTTTTTTGGAAGGGTTTTGCTTTTAGCAAAGTTCTTGCATACTTCACATTGGTCTAGGACTTCTTGAACGTTACAATACAGGGTTGGCCACCAGGCCTTGTGTTTAAGGAGCTCATATAGGTTTTGGCTCTTGGTGTGTCCAAAGTCTCTGTGATATTGCAGGATGGTATCCACTTGCTGGTGTGTGGGGATATAAGAATGGTAGTACCACCGTAAATTTTTCAATGTAAGGTTCCATACACATCAGCAAATAGGTGTTTGTTCTTAATGACTGTTTCTTTTGTTATGTTGGTTATGCTAGGCAGAAACCTTCATCCTTTGCCCGAAGTACCAAGAGGGGCCAGTCTGGGTTGAGCCCATTTTCTCCCCTTGTGGCGCAGACATACAGGCGCAAGAGGGCGTCCTCCATGCCAAGTTCTGGACCAGGCTTGTATTGTATGAGCATATTGAATCTTTCCAAGAGTTCCATCCAGCGTGCTTGACGGCAGAATAGGTTTGCTTGGGGTTTGAGATATAAGAGTGACTTGTGGTTGGTCAACACCGTGAATTCTTCCTGTTGTTCTAGATAACAGCACCATTTGACTAGGCAGTGCACAATTGCCAACAATTCCTTGTTGTGTATAGGGTATTGGCACTTGCCGTCTGTCAGTTTCTGTGATTTGTAGGCTACAGGCATCAAGTCATCATTATTGTTTTTGATTTGTAGTACTCCCCCAATGGATGCGTTTGAGGCATCTGTTTCCATTTGGTACTCTCCATCATGTTTGGGGTACTTTAGGATAGGTGCTGTTGTGAGTTTTTCCTTGGGACGCCTAAAGCAAAGGTCACATTGGGGAAGACCATATAAACTTGATTGGACGCCAGTTATGGTGGATAGGGGTGCAGTCAAGACGCTGCAGTCAGGTATAAACTGGTTTACATAAGCCACCATTCCTAAGAATGTGCAAAGTTCCAACTTGTCTTTGGGCAGTGGCATTTTTAAGATGGCCTGGATCTTCTGACTGTTAGGTTTAATACCATCTTTTGAGACTATGTGTCTTAGGAAAGGCAGCTGCTCATAGAAGAACTGGCATTTGGAGGGCTTGGATAGCAGCTTGTGTTGTGCCAGGGTAGCAAAGACTGCCTCCAGGTCCTTGTGGTGCTGCTCTACCAAGGGGCTATAGACAATAATGTTGTCCAGGTAGACTAAGGGGTACTTGCCTATGTGAGGGGCAAACACCTTGTTCATGAAGGTCACAAAGGTTGACAGGACGTTTGTCATACCAAAATTGAGCACCAGATACTTGTATGAGCCGTACTTAGTGTGAAAGGCTGTTTTGGGGATATCTTCTTCTGTGATACAGATCTGATTGTAGCCTGTAGTTAGGTCAATCTTGTAGAGACTGTGGCGCTGCCCAGGGCATTGAAGAGGTTGTCAATGAGTGGCAGCGGGTAACAATTCTTGATGGTAACTTCATTTAAGGCCCAATAGTCTGTGACTAGGCGCAGGGTGCCATCCTTCTTGGCCACAAAGAATACAGCGGTCCAAAAAGGAGATTGTGAGGGGCAGATAAGTACTTTCTCCAAGGCCTTTTTGAGGTAGACACATATGGTGTTGTCTTTGTTTGGGGTCAGGCAATAGATGGGTCACGCCTTAGGTACAGCTCCCTTGAGCTGGATGGAGTATTGGATATGCTTTTCTGGGGGCAACTTGGGTAGAGCCTCCTTGAAGATTTCAGGATGGTGGGCTACAATTTTGCAATCTTGAGGAGTAGTTGTATCCTTATGGTCTTTAAAATGTATGATATTGTACTGAAAGGAGTCCCAGTCAATTGCCTTGAGGTTCTCTTTTTTTGTCCAGGGTCTCTGTGATGTATATAAATCTGTGGTTGCGTAGGAGTTGGTCCACTGAGTCTGGGTAGATCTGGTGATTGACACATTTGTGTTTGATGGTCAATACCAAGGTCACCCAGTCTACATGGGGGTTGTTCTTTTGAAATCACTCCAAACCCAGTACAATGTCAAACTTTGAAAAGTCAATGACAGGACCTTGGATAGTGAAGTGTAGATTCTCAAGCATGACAGAGAAGGGGACGGCTTCCCTTGTCACAGTAATGTGGTGTTCATCAGCTAAAACCACGCTTTTAATCCACAGAGGAGTATTGGTTAACTTGAACTTGTCCACAAAGCTGCTGTTGACTAGGGTTTGGTCTGCGCCCAAGTCCAGAAGTGCTGAGCCTGTGCAACTGCTGTTGTGAATGCCGTCATTCACCATGTTTTGATTTTGCCTTTGTTGGGTTATTTCAAGGACAAATATATTTCTTTTGCTTTTGCCCTTTGAAATGAGGCTGGCTCTAAATTGGGAAATTCAATTGTTTAGTTTCCTGATTCTCCGCAACTCACATGCCCCGCTCATCCTTGTGGCAAGTAATCCTACCGTCCATGTACTTTTTTGTGTTATTGTAAACCACAAAAAATTCATTTCCTATTTTCCAATAAAATTAAGTTCTATTCACATTTTTTCTTTGTGTCTCCACGTACTTTGGTGCCTCTCTAGCCACAACTAGCAGATATTATTCAATTAGGGCCACAAGATAATCACATAGTCTTCCCTGCCATTCTAACTGAGACTTATTACAAATTCAATCCTAAGGTTAGGATTTCCTGTTGTGACTCTGTGCCACGCCTCAGATCACAACATGTAGTGTTCATCATGGGGACAACAGCCTAGACTCAGACTGGCCAATGCTCTACCTGCATCCTGAAGCAACCCGCTATGAAGGCCTCAATTCCACAACTATTTCTAAGTTAAAGGACAACAAAAGTCAGTTCACCAATACTGGCAATGTCTGCCGTCAGACAGAGAGAGGTGAAACAAAGCCCTATATTCCCACCACACAACAAGGCAATACCATACTATAATACCACCACACCTTGGGTCATATCAGAGTATGTATCCTCTTTAAAATAATGAAACATAAGTTTTGGTGGCCGCGTATGCACAAAGACACCTTGGATCTTCTCAAAACATGTGTGTTGTGCAAAAAGAACATGTCTAAACCTACACCCCCAAGTCTGTCCTGCCCATTAAGGCCATATAACTCTTTGAACAGTGGGTTCTTGTCATTGTTGGACCTCTTCCCAAAGACAGACTTGGGAAGAAGTAAATCATCACAGCCATCAACTACTTCACCTGTTAGCCAGTAGCGTGGGAAACCACAACCACACATACCAACTTTAAGATGTCCAAGGAAACAGCAATAAGCTTCACCACAATTTCTTGCGCCCCTGCTGTGCCATCCACACACAAAGGTTATTTGTGTGGACCTTCCCAGATCTTCTGAAGGCTCCAATCCTGGTGTCTGACAACAAGCAGAGAGCTAGGGGGTATTGCAACCAAGTTTCCAGACTTGCCTGCCAATATATCTTACAATACACAGGGGGCGCTTGATGAGGCGCCCCTTGACCTGTCTAACAACATGAACCAATCTGATGGAAATGTTAAACTACGGGAACTTTATCCTAATTAGGAGCACTACCAATTTGACCTGCTAATCACTGCACAAGTTATTCCTTGGCTTCAAACCCTACATGGAACATGCCACCCCCTTGTGGCCTGGTGGCTTTCCCCATATAGTATATTAATCACAGTATTCTATAATAAACAAGACCTTATTTTTTATTATTCCTGTTCTTTCTATTGAACTGTTGTCTTCCCCAATTTAAATACTGAATCCTCATTGGTTCACTTGCAACACAATGAATAGTTGTGAAGATTTATTACTTTGGAGCTTAGTGATGTCTGTGTTTGCTCCTCCTTGGAAGATTGAGTATCATCTAGAATGATTTCAGGGTCTTGCTGCCCTGGATTATTAGACTGTAATAAAGATGCTCCTCTGATTTCCTTTGGCCTTTTTTTATGAGTCCAGTCCTATAGCTAGCAGGGTTTGCTTCATAGACTGGGAGTTTTTAAGATCTCCTGAATCTTGGTGAACTTGTTTACCTTGTCATTTATCTTGGATATTGCTTGGGATGTCTTGTCATAAAACTCTTTTAAAGACTTCTCAAAGTTGGTGATGCTCTCTTGAACTTTAGCAATCCCTTTGGCAATCTGTTGCGCACACTTGGTGAAATAATTTGTGTTTTTCTTCAACAAATTGACTAGTATTTATGTCTGTTCCTGAAGGGGGAAGTGTGGTGATTGTAGTAACATTCATTGTTGCTACTTGTTGCTGTACTTCACAAAAGAATTGATAGCTATCAATTCATTGTAGTATCAACCCTTGTCATGGTTGATTTGTTGTGATCCTGATTATGAAAATCACTATAGACTAAAGTTGAAAAATCTTGATTGATTTGATTGACCTGAGTTAGTCTGTTGTGATTGCATGGGGGTTATCACTTTGCTCCCTTGCTGATCCATTATTATTGTGCTATAACTGTGGCTATGCTCTCCAACTGTTCCCAAGTTGGTTGAATGATTACTGTGTATGGTGCTAACCCCCTCTTCCTTTTGTCTAGATAATGGCTTCTCCTTTAATAAAGTATTATACCTTCTTGATATATATACATTTATATTGAAACTGTTACAATTATATCTCAATACTTGGTATTGATTTGATTGTTAATTTGTAATTACTATTTACATATATTTATTATATCTTCTTTGTTGTTGTATTAAACAGCCACTGCTCTACAACAGGGTTCTTTTTTGCTTTATAACTCTCTGTTTGTTTGTTGGTTGTATAAAGATTGTCAGATTTTTGAGGAGCGTGTTTTCCTTCTAAGAACACTTATTGGAGGTTCTTGCAGCGGGTCATTACAAAATGATGTCTAATGTGTGTGGGGAGGCCATTGTAAAAGTCCAATGTGGTTCAGCTTTTTCAAAATCAATGGTATCAGGAGCTAGGTCAGGTAGGTCTTTATAGGCTGCAATGTACTCCTCAATTGTCCCTATCATTTGAAAAGTTCAGAGTTCCATCATGATCACCACATCAGAGTCTTTTATGGCAAAGTTCTCAAGAAAGGCGGCTTTTAACATATACCAGTCTTTGTTGTGATCAGGATGTTGATCAAAATATGTACTTACAAAGCAGAAGGCAGCCCCCATGACACAAAGGGAAACCTTGCTGGCCCAGAGTCTGCAGGAGTAGCCTACAGTAGTTTTAAAGGCTATGGCAACAACTAAAAATACCTCAGATTTAAACAAAATGATTTCAGATTTAAGTAAATTCCAACTATCAGGTTAAAATATACACTCTGTTAAAATGGATTTTTGGTGTTAATGGACAAAATGTGTCAACACAGCAATAAATTGCTGACACGCCAAGCAAGAATATTCAAAATATAATACAAATTACATTGATTCACAAAAAATGATGTGAGGTGACCTTTGGTGTACACATGCTTACTATGTAAATTGAGGATAAAATACACCCACACTGTGAATCAAAACTCAATCCAAAAACATAACACAATAGCAACTCAATATGTAGACACAACCACTAAATCAGTGTGTGCAATGTGCTGTAATCAAGAATGATACCAAAGTATCTAAAATAGGGCACACAATCTGAAACATAAGTTTTAAAAATATTTTTTTGGGTGGTTATTTAGGCGTGAAATCTGGGAACTGGGGAAATTATTTTGGGTATTCTAAAATGGGCGTTGTAAAACCAAAAAAAAACTAATTAAGAAATAAAAAAACTATAATTGGTATATTGGGTGGGGGGAACTAATTAAATATCCATATTCAGATAAAAAGCAAAAATTAAAACTAGGTAGTCACTTAGTTAAATTTTATTTGGCATTTTATTAACTTTATAAAATACAAGGAACACAACAACAGAGTAACAATGGACCTGTTGTGCGCCGCGGTTGCAATTGCCCCTGCAGGTCAAAGAACAAAGTTAGTGCAACGCAAGTGTCTACTCAGGAAGGAGATAGGAGAGGAGAGTCCAATAGTTTTGCTGCACTGACACAGCTGGTTCATGAAGCACAAGCTGCTAGGGTGCAGAGCATCAACTCTTGGGTCCCCAAGCTGACTTGGTGTAAATTTACTGTCCCTTTGTACAAAAAACCACTCAAAGCCCAGCTAAACTGCTTAATTCACTCAAAGACTCAGCCCACACTGTGGATGAAAATTTTTTAGTGGCATACTCTGTGGACTCTTCAGCATTCACTGCCCCATTCATAGAAGAAACCCTGATTAATTTATCTGCCTACTAGCCTAGTGTCAACCATTATTGACAAGTATTAGAATTGCTCAATCAAACTGCTCCACATTGGTTTCATCCAAGTCAAATGGTTCACAAATGTCTGGAGTCAACTCCAGCCAATCAGATGGCTCTCTGGAAATTAGTATAATACTCTCCAGCTTCCCTGACTCAGGTCAGCAAAATTCTTCCTCTGTTCAATCAGATTCTGGGCAGATGGTCATGTGACATACTAATTGGCAAAACACATCCCTTAAACATAGTCAGGGGACTTTTTGTCCCCTGCTTGTTGATTCTCAATTTATTAAAGATTGTCAGGAATGTCAATTTGGATGCTCCTAAATCTCAAAATACAGAGCCAGAGTTGAACCCTGGATAAAATCATTTGCAGACCGCCAGACCCATGGGCTGGGAACCCAATAACCCATTACTATTTGATAAAGTTGTTACCAGTCCCCCAGGACCCAAGCCCTTAGCTGTCTCACAGGATTCTGTAAGAAAACTGCCAGTGCAAGATGCTGAGAATTTTCCCAAGGTGCCAACGCCTGACGCCGGCGGTTTTCTTGGTAAAATGCACAAGTTTCTCAATGAGAGTTATTCCAAACTCCCCCAAAGTCCCAGGGGAGGCACTGAACCTGAAGAGGAACCCAATACCCAAATCAACAAACAGAAGGATTCAAAGTCTTCTCATCTCAAAGCGGCCAGTGACAAACTGCCAGTGCCAAGCACCACACTGTCATCTGAGACCCCTTATGCCAATCCGCCCAAGCCCAGAAAACCCAACCAGGAAGTGAAGCCTGGAAGTTTGGTATAAATACCTGCCAGGCCAAGATCAACCCCCATTGTCATTTTTAAATAAAGGTTATGAGATATTGGTTTCCCCAATTATTGCCGTATTTTATTCTCTTCATCTGCCAGTTAACTCAAAAATCATCTGATCCCCCTGCCAGCCTGCCATCTACGTACCACCTACCAGGTGCTCCCTTTGGTATTGTCTATTTCACAGAATACCCCTTAAAGACTGAGTACAAGGACTATACCACTGACAACATACTAGCCTGGGACCCCTGGGCCGGAATCACTGAGAGAACCAGATACAACCGAGAAGGTCCCTGGTACATTACCAAACCTGGCCTGTTCAGAGAAAAATACAACTTTCTCCCTGCCTACCAAATGGACATGGAGCCACCTGTCACCCCCAAACCAATGCCTGCCTCCACTGCCGCCAAGCTCCCACTGGACCATACCAACAAGCTTTTTGGAATTGTATATATTACTCTCATGGGAGTAATAGATACTATTGTTCCTGCCGCCAGTCTGTGGTTGTGGATGGGAAAGTCAATGTCCTAACTCATTAATTTAGCAACAATTATTTGGTGGGCCCTGCCCACCTAGTCTGCAACCCGCCAGTTCCCAAACGCTAGCAAGCCAGCCAATTAGGGTTGGTTCCCTGACAAAGATCCTAAGTTTTTCTGCTGCACTTTAAAGTTAATTTGAAGTTTGAATACTGTTTTAGAGTTCCTTGAAGTTTCAAATAGCTTTAGTTGCTCTCTTAGCAATTTTTACCTTTAACAGGTCCTGTTTGAACCCAGTGGTCTTTTCAAAACCCCTAGAAGAAGTGTTAGTGTATAGCTGTTATTTAAAACACTTACACTTTTGAAACCACTGTTTGAAACTGAATTCCAAGTTAATAACCCATATAAAAACTTACTTTTATTTTCCCCCTTACTTTTGCTTGTCTTTGAACCTGCTTTTAATAAACCTGACAGTAAAGCCATCTGCAATTGCCCACCAGCCCATCCAAGCCTCCTGACTTGCTCCTGCTTATGTTTTGCTTTTGGTAAAACCAGTTAATTAAATTTCTATAACTAAAGACCTTGGGAACCCCATATTTGAACTCCAAATTTCCTGGAGCTTGCAAAAAATGATACTCCCTATATTTAAATTTGTAAAGTTTTCATTGGCCCCATTTCTGCTGCTCCTTTGGTTGACCTTGCCAGGCCTGTGGACCCAACTTCTCTCTTCTGCGCGCCTTATAGGAGATAATACTTCCAGTCTCCTGCACCTCCTGGGTAGTCATCACATTACAGGAGAGGCTTTGGCCAAGAGTTTGACATGCAACAACCTAGATTGTATTCTCTGAATCTCATCCCGCCTTCTCCTGTTGTTGAGGGGGTGTTGTCTCCTCTTCCTTAACAGGAAATTGAAGACCCTGTTCTTCTGCAGGTACCTGAGCCTTTACCCATGTTCCTTTGATGGCTCCTTGGCTGCTCTATTTACTTATGTTGATGGGAATGAACACCTACTTCCCTCAATTGTCCCTGGTGCCCTCCCTCTGATCTCCCCTTAGAGCAGCCATCCCATTAATCCACTGGTTAGCATCCTGGTGGTTTGTCTCACCTGGATGGGAGCAAAACTTAGTTAGTTTAACCCCCTCTCTCACAACCAGAAGCCCACCAAGGTGACCACAACCAAAAAAGTCAGAAACACAGAGATTTAACTCACCTCATATGTGTTTGAGCCTGTGCACTGCCAGGATTTGGTCCCATCAGCCATGCTGGAGAAGGTTAAGCCTATGCTTGACACTAGCTATGAGCCTTACATCAGTGATGGTAACCAAGAAGACAACAACAATCCCAAGTTCTATAGAACTACAGAGGGACAGCTGGTTCTAAAAAAGGCTGTAGCCTTATACAACAAGGTGCCCATGCCTTGCAAGCCTGTCACCAATCAGGATCCTGGCCTTTCTGAATCCTCAAAGCCCACCTAGAAGCGCATTCCTGACATAAAGCACATCATCCTTCTCCGGCTCATGCAGGAATCTGGTGACTACAGGGCAGCCATGGCTCTTCTTGGGGTGGATCCCAAGTGCTCCGCCAAGACCTTCAACAAATTCATCAATACTGGCCATGTCCTTGCTGCAGAGAAATCCCTGCACATGTCCACCATGCTTAACAAGGAGCACAAATGAGCAATTTGTCAGTGGATTAACCAAGACTGCTATTTTGAACTGACAAATATACATCTAATGGTCAAGTCAACTTGTGGAATCAAGGTTTTGATTTCCTTTTACTATCATGCGGTCAAGAGTCTGTGGTTCTCATGGAAATTTTTTGGAATATCTTACTATAACCAAAACAGCCCGTCTAATATTCAGTCCCAGAAAACTACACAGAGGTGTACACTGAACTTAAAAGCAAGGGGACAGTAAAATTATACTATATTAACAAATTAGTGTTTGCCCCATCTATGAAAAATGTGTATGGGTATGTCCCCAAAGGCTCAAAAGACGGGGTGGCTTAGTGTGCTGCAGTCCGCACCACAGCATATTCCATGGCAGCTCTCCTTTGCCCAAAAGGGATTGAGATGTATCAAATGATATTGATATCTCACAATAGCCGGATGTCAAGATTTTGGGGTCTTAAGGTATTACTTTTATTAAGTGACATTGTATTATATGTGTTGATAGGGGACTGTATGGCAACAGTCTATAGCTATCAATTGGGTCTTGGGATATGGCTACAGCTTGGCGGAGTCCTAAGGCCGTAGGAGAAGAAACACAGTTCTGCAGATAGACGGCAGCACACTCTATCTGGATACAAATGACTACTGGGCGTTGGCTAGTAGTGATACTATACTTAGAGATCTTTAATCTCTAATCCAAGGGTGATGTTTTTTCTGCTCAATCTCTAGTTAGGAGAGCACTTTATATAGGGTGGATAGGCCCTCTTTCCAGATAGTTATCTGACGCATCTAACTCTTATTAGACAGTCTATCTGTTCCCCAGACTGCTAGTTTCAGCCCCCAGAGTTAGGCAGCTATGCTGGTATGGCATGAGACTTCAATAGATTACCGGGCCTCATCTTACTTCACTGGCGTGTTGGCGGCATCTTGTTTCTAGTTTATGCATGTGCAAGTTTAGTTACCCTGTCTACTGGTTTTTTGCATCATGTGGTATTCTTCTGAATGACCTTCTATATTGGTCTTAGAATTTGAGGTATATACAGGTGTGAATATTTGGCGTCAATCATCATGCATTAATGTTCTTGATCATTCCATCCTATTGGCTATACAATGTTCTGTGATTGTAGCCCAGGGAATCAAGCCTGTTTGCTTAGGTTCAATTCAATGAGCGGACAATCTTGGATATGGATCAATCTTTGGGGTAATCACAAGTGTACCAATTAGCCAAATCCCGGAGGCAAGATAAGTTGATGCCTCTACAATTGAACCAGCTAAATGGCAATTGACTGTCTAACCAATCAACAGAGGGGAATAATGGTCAAGTTTATTACATTATCCTAGAGGCTTGACACTGTACCTTCCTATCATTTCTCTAATCAGTCCAGGAGCACCTGAGGAACACAAGCCCAGGCTTCACTAGCATGATTGTGTTGGACAATGTTGGTCTCCACAAGGTGGCAAATATTCTTGAGGAATTCCCAATTATTGATACTTGCATTGCAGTGGGCTCCCAGCAATTGGCCACATCGAATTTGCGCCTTCTATTCCTCCCTGCCTATTTGCCCTTCCTAAATCCCATCAAGAAGGTCTTTGGGTGACTCAAGCAAGTTTTCAATCAAGGGACTCAATTGGGACAAAGGACCTATTTTATTTGCTGCAGGCCAGGATCCACACCCTCCCAGCTGAGACTATGGCCAAATTCTATGGCCACGCTGATTCATTTTTCCCTGCATGCCTAGCCAAACAGCCAATAAATTAAAGGCTTATCATTACCAGTTTTTTTATATTCTCTAATTTACTATTTAAGATTTAATAATTATCATTTTATATTTAGAAGCTTCTGAGCATGCAATCACATTCAGCGGGAACATCAATGAATGTTTATAATTTATTTATTTTATATTAATTTTTTTCTATTATGGCATCTGAGGTTATCCCAAACACTTGATACTGGATTATGCAAATATATCTATATGACTTTTGTAAAACAAATACAAAAATCAAATTTAAAAAAAGTTAAATTTAAAGTGAACACAATAGAAGCAAATTTTATTTACGTCTAATTTTATGCTTTTTTGAAAGCTGTTTCTGCAATATATTTTGAAAAAATTATTTGCTAAAATAAAAATGATATAAAATAATATAAATAAAAATAATTGAAATGTAAATATATCAGAGGGAAAAGTTTTTTATTGGCAACAATAATGGGTTTGGAAGTATGCACCCATCTGGCAATGGAGGTGGTGCACAACCCCCACCACCACACTGTGAACAGTGGATACTCTGTTGTTGAAATATTTGCGCCTACTGGTAAAAGGGGGTACTGTGAGGTGGGAGTTCAGGAGCAGCTTTTCAGGCGGGGCTGCAAAATTGTAAATTCCAGCCAGGACCAGGGTGTCCTGGATCACATGGTCAACCAAGTTGTATCCCAGGGGGACCTTCTTCTCATTCAGGGAGAGCCTCGCCTTGTTAATCCCAAGAAACCTTGCTCAGGTCCTCTACATTGGTGCACATCCCAAAGTAGAAGAGATACCCAAGTTAAACCACAAGATGAAGCCTTTGTCCAGCAAAGGCTTTGGTAAACTCACAGCTTATTTAACACGGAACTAATCTTCTTCTAATGCTTGGTCTTCAAAAAGGTCAGCTCAATTGTCCAAGGAACCCCTTTATTGTTGGCACTCCAGGCCAGCCTAAAGTCTGCCAGGAGGTTTTGTCTTCTTTACAGCTGTTGAGTCTGCAACAGCCAATTTTGACACTGCACACCTGAAGTTTTCCAGGATGTAGAAGTGTGTGTTCAATCAGGAAGCAAAAGCAAGCAGCCACAAGGACCCAGCCTATCCCTGGTATGTTCTTGAATGGGAGCATCTACAGGACGTCATAAAAACGCTCAATGGAGTTTACCCAGTAAACTCTACTGAGGGATACCGGGTCTAGGTAGACCAATTGGGCATGCTTTTAGGCTTTAACTGCCCACTTGGATGCCCCTTTCCCATGCGTCAGCTCAGCTAAAGCCTCCTGTTGAGCAACTTGGGTTATTGCTGGTATGTTCAAAGCTACAGATAGATTTTAGCCTTGCCAATGTACTCTACCTAAACCTAAGCAAGAGCACTACAGAAATACAATAGAATAGAACTTTGAAGATAATTACATTTATTGAAACTGGAGTAATAGCTAGCCAGCAGCTGCAATCTATCCAGGTGTAACTAAGAACTTTATTGTCATCCTTTCAAGTGTTTGTATCAATATATACTGTAACAACCCTTGTTCTTGTCCTTTCAGACAGTTCTAAGTGGCTACCTTTGCAAAAGGTCCATCTTTGCTGGCTGCGCCTATCCTGATTGGCTGTCCTTGTCATGTGTGCTACTACTGGCCTTAGCAAGGCATACATGGCACTTCAGCTACAGCCTACCTCTTCTTGAGCTAGCCTACTGTCATTTATCAATTGGCTGTATCTTACAAGCCTATTATTGCGCTGGGAAACTACACTGTATTTAGTTGACGCTTATAAATGGTCCTTAATCTGTCTTCCAACATTGGAAGGTAGAATCCTGGTATTCCATTTGTGGGGCTTAATCAGTGGTCCTTTTCTGGCTGAAAAGCCTTATGCTTATTAATGAAACGGGTTGAATTGGAGATTATACACCATGTAATAGCAGACTTGATCCAATATTGACTTGTAGATTATCCGCCGTGTAATGCTGACCCAAACCAATAAGGAACCTGATTATACGCCATGTAATACTGATCCAAACTCAGTATTTCTTAGCCATATGTGCATCACTTGTTTGATATACTCATATACATCCATCAGGTTGGGCAGGACTGAGTTGATACAACGTCCAGTAGGATGTAATGAGCAATATACAATTGATAATTACATGATTTCACACTGTGTAATCAGTGATAGTCATTATATCAGCTAATTTTTATACAGTGTATAATGCTAATATCAATTATAATAAACTAATAATTATACGGCGTATAATTACTACACATAGGAATGATGATCTGTGATAATACGGCAAATAATTGTTGTATCTATCATAATAAACTAACAATTACATGGCGTATAACTGCCATATCCATTATAATATATTGGTGATTATACGGCATATAATAGCTACACTTAATAGGATATTAGCCTAGTGATAATATGGCATGTAACTGATAAAGATCTGTGTACAATGATTATCCTGATCATTTGTGGTCAATCAGCCTAATCTCACACCTCCCAAAACATTGGAAACGTCCTGTGAGTTATGTCTTCAAGCTCTTGCAAGACAGGGTGGATAGGACCAGCTGCTTGCTCATGTGGCTGGCAAAGTTGCTATAAAAATGGCAGGGACGTAGGGGACCAGGACCTGGTGTTGTTTGCCATCAATTTGTTCTAAAAAACAGGAAATAAATATAAATTTTTATTGATTTTTATTTGTAGATTACCTTCTTCTGTGATTTCCTTGCTAGAAGCTTTGGCAGGCTTGGCCATTCTTGGCGCAATCAATTGAGCAGGCAATTATATATCCTCTTTTCTTGCTTGTTGGTAGGTTTAAGGTGGGCATACATTTCATGGTTGTCAACCCAGACAGACGGCCCAGAAAGGGCAAAGGACTTGAATTTTTAAGCCCTTCACAACTATCTTCTGGATGTTTAGAAGACGCTTGATGGTCTTCTCAGGGGTGTCAGGTATTTTTTCCATAAGCGCCTTGACTGACACCTTCTCAATTTCCTTGCCTGTTAGGACGGAAGACTTCACTTTTTCTTTGAACTTGCAGTTAATTTTGTTGATTTCAGCAATTGCTGAGTCAAGGTCTTTTAGAAGCTTCTCCAATTCTCTTATATAATTTTTTACTCACCTTTCCATATGGTTTATAGCTTTCACCCCAATAAAATCTGTATTATTCTGATACTGTTGCCTCTTTTTTATCACTGTTTGTTTTACCATTTTTACAATATCCCATATTTTACCCATTGTGTAAATTTTTTACAATTATCTCAATATGTTTTGTTTGCTTTGCGTTGGTATTGCTTCCATAATTGCCATATTATTTTTGGCACCTAAACACAGCCCCTTGTGAAAATATTAACAACAATTTGGAGATTGGCTAAATTTAAATTAGAAAATTATATTTTTATTTAGTTTAGAGAAAGTTTTGCTGATCCAAGTTCAAAACCTTTATGATAAATTTTAAGCCAATCAGGAGCCAAGTGATAAAGTGATTATTGTGACATAAAGGGACAATTAATAATTTTTTGATTTATGTGTGCTAATTAATCTGATTGGCTGATTTTAGTATCATTGTGCGCCATTGCTTCTATGACATGCTGTTAGTGGACTAATGCTAACCCAGTAGATGATTGAGCACTAGTTGTCAAACAACTTGCCACAGCGGCAATGGTACACAATGGCAAAAAAATCAGCCAACCATATTAATTAGTGCATATGCATCAAAGAATTTTTCAATGGACCTTTATATCACAATAATACCTTTATCACTTGACTCCTTATTGGCTTAAAGTTTATCATTAAGGTTTTACATTCAGATCAGCAATAACTTTCTCTAAACACAATAAACATATAATTTTCTAAATTAAATTTAGCCAATCTCCAAATTGTTGTTAATATTTTCACAAGGGGCTGTGTTTAGGTGCTAAAAATAACTGTGTTCTGGATCTAGATACATGGCATAGTATATATACAATTTCATAGAAATAAGCTGAACATAATGAATAAAACTAACTATAAACAAAGAGAAAATGAAAATGTCGTAACTGTACTGTTTTAGCAGAATTACAGGGGGAAATATTTAAAAACTAGATAATTATCTTCAATGAGAGATAGTGATTATATAGTCATTGTGAATCAAGGATAACAGGAACATGATTGTGTTGATCACACGGTGAGATGGTGAAGGGGGTGGCATGATCCTGGTAATGAGTTAAGTGCCAAAACAAGGTATCCACCGTAAGGGATCATAATTTGTTCATGTTGATGGATTTGATGATTTGAGCTGACTTCCTAGTTTGGCTACAGGTTACTGGGAGTTTGAGTTGCGGGTCACAAACCCGCTTAGTCATAATCTTGATGGCAGTTTGAGTCTGATGTTTTTAAAAAACAAGTGAAATTCAGAATAAATATAATATAAATAGAAAACTTTTGCAACAGGGGATTTATTGTGGGACAGGGAATAGTGATGCCTAGTAGGCAGAATAGCACAGGAAGGAAGACAAAGAGGTGGTGCTGGCCTGTGAGGTCTGGGATTGGGTGGGTGGGGCTGGAAGGTGGGGGTGGTGATAGCAGGGGTAGAGGCAGGGGGATTGCACATGATGGCCGCTATATACTTCTGGTTGTATTCCTCATCAGTCATTGCCTTGATTGGCTGATAGGTGGCTGTAGCGCGGGGTGGGAGGTGCTTATCCTGATGTGATTGGTTGCCCATGTTCACATGGAAAACCATCTGAGCAAAAAAATCAGCCACCATTTGGCTGCCAAAGAGAGAATCATGGTCTAAGACACCAAGATAAAGGTCATTGAACGACTGGAGGTGGTGCTGCTGGACTGTGTCTCCAATATTGAATAACACATTATTGGCCAGATGAATGTCCACATTACTGGTGGGGTAGACTGCGGCCTAATGCCTGTGTCCCTGGATTGCCTCAAGGACAGTGGAGCTGTTGCAGATCCTGAATGGATTAGACATTAAGTTGTCCACTTAGGGATCAAGCAACAAAACAATTGCACAATTGCTTCCTCTCAAGACAGTTTTAATAAGGTTAACTACATTTAAAACGCCCACAAAACAGGTGTTCAAATAGTCTTTCAAACGCGCTTTAGACACAGTCTTTACTTCCAAGGTTAATTATAGAAACAACACAAATAGAGCCACATGCCTCCATAAGGAAAGCCACTTGAAACCAGTTGTTCCATTGCGCGGGTCTTTCTAATGTGCCTGTCCACTCTCCTCTATTAGGAAAGTCCTTCTGTCTTTGCCTCCTTTCCCCTGGTGTAAATCCCCCGCCTTATACTTTATAAGCATCTCACTATCAATTAAAGCACTAGTTTTGTCATAATACTGTCAAGGGTCTGGATGTACAAGCATTCTGACTACCGCCAACTTACTTAACATTCAGCCATTGCCCAATTTGGTGCCCTTTCAATATACCGTTCAACATACAGAGAATGGCAAGCAAGCAATATCACATGACAATCCAAGTATCCAGTGGCTTAAATCCATCCAGACATGACCAACCCCTAAGTTCAATCCAAAATAAATCTCTGCCACAGCTAAATCTATATAAGTCTAAAATATTATCCAATAAAAAATACTTCTCTTCTTTCCTAATTCCATATTTAAAGCTTCCCCAAAATGTGCTCCTTATCAATAACTTATTTTCTTCTGTCCTATCTAAAGGCTGCCACTATACCATCTACAGGTATAGTATTAAGAAATAGGTTCCTGACTAACTGTTTGAAGAAATTAGCACTCCTTGCTGCTACAAATACAATATTGACGCTCATATCTTTTCACACCATCAGCTCTCCCCGTGGTCCTTTTAATGAGGAGGGAGGAATGCCCCTGACTAAGCCTTCTTTCAGTGCTTCCCCCTATTACCAGGTACCAGCCTTCACTTCTGCCAATGCCCATGCTGGGGAAAGAGCAGGTGCTCCCTATGGCCTCCCCCCTTAGCCACTTCATGCCAGAACATCAGTGTCCCCAAGCCATTGTTTTTGGTCAACCCTTGATCCTGCAAGCCCCTTCCCCTTTGGAGATAAACGCCAACTCCTCTCCTTTTGAGGACACCATCTGTAGTACCATCCAAGCCATGGACTCTGGTGCTGCTGGCAATGGTGCTTGCTCTGAACACCTGGCTATTCAGCAACCTTCTGCTGATAACTCCCTGGTTCACTTTCAGAATCTCTTCCAGGTCAACCCTGACTAACTTTGATGTGACCTCTGCACCGTTGAACATATCAAGGACTATTTACAACAGTTAACTCACCCTGCTGTATGTCACAACCAAATGCACTTGGGTCACATCCAAAGCCTAGTGCACGCCAAGGAATACTGGTATCCAATCAACAAAGTTCCTCCAGGTCCTTTACTATGAGCTTGGCAATACTTTCACCACTGTGAATCAATACCTGGCCAAAGTTACCAACGCTCAGAATACCATGCTGCAATGGGTTGACGCCATCAAGAGGGGAATAGCTAAACTAGTTCAGTGAATGTGGCACAAACCCTCATCCATCAGGATGTAGACACCAATTGGATTAGTGTGGTTACCATACACGTGCTTGAGACTGGCCCCATGGTTTGAAGCCTGACTCATGAGGTGGAAGTCCTAGTCTGTTGCCTCACCATCATCCCCTTGTTCACCCCCACTTCTACTGCTACAGACAACTTCCCCTCTAGCCACCTTCTTGTCTGTGATATCCTTGAGCTCTTTGGTCACTACAAAAAGATGCAGACAGAACTGGTCCAGAAAAGCTCTGATCTTTCCTTCCTGTTTGATGGCTACACCACTGTGTCAGAGCTTCAGGATTTTCTCAAACTTTGACAATTTCATGACAGTGCAGATAGCCAGACCCAATCCAGGAAAGATAAGGAAGTGATAACATTGCTTCAAGCTGAGCTTGCTACTCATGAAAGACGCATTACCTCTCTGGAAGATGACTTGGATATCACCTGTCAGGAGAACAAGGTCTATCAGGATGAGCTCAACAAGCAGCAACTTCTTCTGGACGCCTTCTAGAGCCAATTAGATATAATGGACAGTAAGATTATTGCCCCCAAATTACAGGCTATGTCCATCAACTCCAAGAGTCTCCACAGTCCACTAAGGTCCTCCAGCCCTGAGTTCTATCATAGCTACAGAAGCAATGATGAACACACTCAGTTGGCTCCCAACACTGTACAAGTATTGAAGCCTGTGTTGGAGTCTGAGGACAACGTCCTAGCCACTCCTGAATCCTCTGGGGCTGCTCAAGACAGAGAAGGTGAACGTGAAGCTCAGCAAGAGAAAAACTGTTGATGTGCCTCTGAGGCTAGGTTTGCTGCCTCTACACTCAGCTGTTCCTGTCTCAACTGCTCCCCAGTGAGGATCACGCCTGCTCCCCTCCAAAATGGCTCCAACAATTTCAAGTCTGTCAATCTCCCCAAGTTTGATTGCAAGAGTAATGTGGCCATGTTCTTACGCCTATATCAAAACTCCGTGTATAGCGCTGACACCGCCATGAGGGATTCCACAATCATCAACTGTCTGGATGCTGAGACTCAAACCATTATCTTCCCACACCTCCCTGAGAATGGCTGGACTTTTGCCAATGTCTCCAGAGCCTTGACAGAGGAATTTGGTAGCCAAGAGACCCTTCTTGGTTGCAAGATGGACTTTTCTGATACTAAGATAAAGGTGGGAGAAACCCTAGAAGGCTTCACTTCTAGGTTCCACCTTAAAACTCAAACCCTGTTGTCTATGAGCGCTGTGCAGTTTATTGATGTGCAGTCAGCACTCCTCAATGCTGTACATGTCAACCAAGAGTTATCCCTGGCTCTTAAGCTGGGCATTTACAATGCTCGCACTGTGCCAGATATGATTTGCCTTCTATGCACCTACAAGGAGGAGTTTGATATCCCTCTCACTGAAGGCTGCCCCACCAACAAGATGCGTATAGACCCCGCGTGGCTGTGGAGATGCACAAGCCTTCCAACAAGGCTGGACCCGTCCCAGCCAACAACACTCCCCATACTTGCTTCAAATGCAGTATGGCTGGCCACTTCTCTCAGGAATGTAAGAACACTTGCCAAAAGGTCCCCCATGTAGGCATGAGACACTGAGGATGAATACGCCAGGGACGCTGATGTTGAGGAGAACAGTGAGGACCAGTCAAAAGACTACTAAGCAGCCAGGAATTAGAGAAACCTGTAGCTGCCTTTGTAATTTTGACACCCTAATCTCCCCCATACTTCTGCCCCCTGACAAACCTGCTCAGAGGCCTGACGCTTTATCTTCCTCTGAGGCAAACCCTAAGGACAAACCCTCTCTGATTGACTTTGACTCCCAACCAATACACAAGGATGCAGAGTCTGAATGATTTCAAGAGGACCTCTTACATTGAGTTCTCACTGTTAACACTTGAACTCATTGGACTACACTTTGACCTGAGGTAGTTATCCCCCAAATATCTTGGAAAACAGTGTCCTTACCCTATGCCAAACAACTGGCTCAACCAGGTGTTGAAGTCACTCATAGGGAGAACAGTGCTGAACAACTGTCCAAGCTGCTTCAGACTACATGTCTAGGCACCACTAGAGTCCCTCAAAGAATCAAGCCCAGCTGTGGGAGCTGCCATGGCTACCTTCCTGGAGAAGTTCAAGGGACCAAGCGTCCACCAGGTCTCTAAGATTGTGGAGATCAGAGAGGACCGCCAGGATTTTACCTATATTAACCTGGTAGTGAACAAAACCCATGTTTGGGCCATACTGGATACTGGTGCTCCTGGGAACAACATATCCTCACGGCTGGTTAAGAAGCTTAAACTGGCACCGTACCTAGCCTATCATAAAGAGTTTGGTACTGCTGGGCCACTGACCACTAGAGCAAAAGGAGCCTATTCTTCCCTCCCTCTTTGCTTTGGAAAGATAATGATCACTGCTCCTGCTATAGTTCTGGAAAAAAACAGCTATACCATTCTTATTGGGACTAGATTCATGGTCCATTACAGCACTGTGACCAACTGTGGAGACCATATATTTGGGATATTGGGCCATTCTATCACCATGTTCTATCATAAAGACCGCCCTTCTGACCTATCCTTACGCTGTCTGCACTTCATCACTCTGGAGTACGCCAACAGAGAGCTTCCAGTTGCTTGTAAACTGTGTAGTAAGAAGGTCAAGGTGCTATCTCTATTGGTTGGGGAAGCCAAAGGAATCCCAGTCTACTCCTCCTGTAATGTGACTATCCCATCTGACTCTCAGGTGATCCACAATACAGGCCTCTTGCTGGCTCTACCTGCTGGTAATCATGAAGAAATCTTTGGCATCCATAACGCCTCCAGACTAGAACCATGGGTTGCACCAGGCATCCTCATGCCAAGTGAGAAGGAAGTGCTCATACTCTTGGCCAACATTAGTTGTGAAGCCATGGTTGTCTCCAAGCACCAACTTCTGGCTTATATACAACTGGAAGAGCATGACAACCTGCAGGAGACTTCCCCCTTTACAGACTTCTCTGAGCTGGACCTACCCTGTGAACAACCACTGGTGCTAGCAGTCATAAGCCACAACTCCCTATCTGGCCTCTCTGAAGAGCAAAAGAATCAAGCCATGGATCTCTTTGCTCAGTATAAGGATGTGTTTGCCAAGGATGATTATGATCTGGGCAAGGCTGCCAACATTGGCCAACATATTGACATCCAAGGCAGTCCACCTATCTGCTCCAGACCTATACAGCATAGTCAAGCCAATCATGCTGAAGCTAACAAGGAGCTCCAGAAACTATTGGGATCTAGCTTACTGGTCCCCATTAAAAGCCCTTGGGCTTCCCCTCTCCTGATTGTCAAAAATAAGGATGGTATCAACCGTGTGGTGATTGACTACTACCAGCTGAATGCTGCTACCAAGAAGGATTCATATCCTCTCCCTCACACTGACTATATCTTGGATTGACTGGGTAATGCCAAGTTCTTCAGTGCCATGGACCTTATCAGTGGGTACAGGTAGATTGATCTATCCCCCCGCTGACCAAGAGAAATATGCAATCATCCCTGACCAAGGGCTATTCCAACCCACAAGGATGCCCCAAGGTCTGTCCAATGCCCCAGTTACCTTCCAACAGGCTATGAACGCGGTGATGGGTGACCTCAAGCTCACCAGCGTCCTGGTCTATCTAGATGACATTAATGTGTTCTCCTGAACTTTTAATGATCATCTGCAGCACTTGGAAGAAGTCTTCCAGTGGTTACTTACAGCTAATCTCAAGCTCAAGCCATGCAAGTGCAACTTCTTCAAGGAGCATCTTGAGTTCTTGGGATTCATCATTAGTCAAGATGGACTCCGGCCTGTACCTCTGAAGGTGGAAGCTATTGAGAAGATGCAGATCCCATCCAATAAGCGGGACACTCAGGTCTTCCTGGGGATGATTGATTACTATCACCGCTTCATTCCCAACTTTGCATCCCTGGGTTACCCTCTTTTTCAGCTTTTCTGAACCAATAAAGAGTTCTTCTGGAGCCTAGTGTGCCAATCTGCCTTCAATGCTCTCAAGGGAACACTGACTGCAGCCCCTGTACTGGCCTACCCTAACTTTTCCAAGCCGTTTGTGGTTCATACAGATGATAGTCTGACTGCAATTGGGGGTGTTCTCTCCCAACTGGACTCCAAAGGACTTGAACACCCTGTTGGATACTGCTTGTGTACGCTTAACGTTAATAAGAGGAAGTAAACTGTCACCAAACACAATTTTCTGGATGTGATATACTCCTACCAACAATTCAGAGTGTATCTCCATGGGGTACATTTCACAGTTGTAACAGACTATGCCTTCCTGAAATGAATGAAGACCCTCAAAGATCATTAAGGGCGTCTGGCATGTTGGACCATTAAACTCCAGGCTTACAACTACAAGATCATTCATCAAGCCAGGGCAGCCCAACATAATGCTGACTGTCTCTCCTGCCTTCCCACTGTTGCCTTAGTATCCCCCATGTCTGACATTCTCTATGACAAGCTTATGGAGGATCCTTTTTTGTGGGGGGGAGGAGCCGGTAGAGATACAGAGAGCTCTCAAGAAGTTAGCTGTTGGTATCAAGGTCTCTAAGGGACCACTCCTGAAGCTTTGTGGAGACTCTTGGCTACCTTACATACGCCTATCCCATTGCATGGACTCAGTGGTGACTGCTCACAAGACTACTGGTCATGGTGGTATACAGAAGATGTTAGCCTTGTTACAGCAGCACTGCTTCTGGGAAGGAATGCACACTGATGTATTAGATACGCTGGCCACCTGTCACAACTGCAACATTGAGAGACCTAAGGTTGACAAGTTCCAACACAGACTTGTACTCTCTGGGTTTGCCTTCCACACTGTAGCCATTGACGTAGTGGGTCCCCTGCCAGTTACCAATAGTCACAACAAGTTCCTTATTATGGCTGTTGATTATCTGACTAAATGAATAGAAGCCAAGGCAATCCCCAACCATTCTGCACTGGTGACAGCCACGTTCATCCTGGAGAATATCATATACAAAAATGGTTGCCCCCAGATTCTGCTGGCGGACAATGGTACCAATTTAACCAGTTATATAATCCCCAAACTCAACCAACTGATGGGAATTTATGGGACTCTATCCACCCCTTATCACCCACAGACAAATGGCATGGTAGAGCGCACTAATGGGAGCCTGGTCCAGATACTCTGGAAGCTCAGTCACCAACATGAGACTGAATGGGATATCTTCCTGCCTGAGGCCACCTTTTCATATAACATTGGGTATCAGTGTGCCACTGGCAAGCCGCCCTTCCAACTGCTCTACGGTTGGAAACCAGGGCTCCCCCCTTTACTATATTCCTTGGTAAAGCCCAGCCTGGCTGTGTCCCCAGAGGCATATCTTAACAAGCTGGTACAAACCCTTATTTGCTTGCAATTGGAGGCCTACACAGTAAACTTAAACCATAAGCTGCAGGACCTAGAACAAGCTGCATCCAAACGCCCCACCTTAACTTCTTACCTGGTAGGAGACTCAGTCTGCTTCTTCAGCAATAGAGGGTATGGTTATGAATCCAAACTGGCCTCCCTTTGGCAGGGCCCAATTCAAGTTATCCAGAAGACTGGCCCTAACTCCTACACCCTTAAGGAGCCCCATTCTGGGCAATTAATCACTAGAGTACACACACAATATATGTGTGCTGCTTTTAGCAATCAAGAGTAAGCACCAACGAGGACAACAACCTGAAAAAACAAAAGCCTAATTAAAAAATTAATTGGGTTGTTGTCCTGTTTGCAATAGTGATGCACCAAAGTATGAGGAATAAGAATGAAGGAACAAAGTGTTTATTGAAGACTGATAAGACTCTTTCAATACCTCACCAACTGTTCTACCACCTAAATGGCAGCCAGGAAACACAACTGGTTACCTACAGATCCATAAAACTGATGACCAAGGATTGGGAAACAAACCCCCACCAAACAAGATGCCTTCCATTGTTAAACCTGTTGTCTAATCCTGTGGAGTGAAATGCCGCAGATCCTGAATGGATTAGACATTATGTTGTCCACTTAGGGATCAAGCAACAAAAACAATTGTGTGATTGCTTCCTCTCAAGACGGTTCTAATAAGGTTAACTATGTTTAAAATGAACATAAAACGGGTGTTCAACTGGTCTTTCAAATGTGCTTTAGACATGGGCTTTACTTACAAGGTTAATTATAGAAACAACACAAATAGAGCACATGCCTCCATAAGGAAAGCCACATGAAACCGGTTGTTTTCTATTGTGGGACTTTCTAATGTGCCTGTCCACTCTCCTCCATTAGGAAGGTCCTTCTGTCTGTGCCTCCTTTCCCCTGGTGTAAATTCCCCTGCCTTATACTATATAAGCATCTCACTATCAAATAAAGCACTAGTTTTTTCATAATACCGTATTTTCTTCTGTCCTATCTAAAGGCTGCCACTATATCATCTACAGGTATAGTATTGAGAAATAAGTTCCTGACTAACTGTTTATAGAAATTATCACTCCTTGCTGCTACAAATAGGACAGGAGCTACCCTTCATCTGGTGGCTCAAGAAAACCTGGTGAATAAAATTTGAGCTATCCCAGGAGTTGAGCAATTTTCCAAAGATGTGGCTATACTTGTAACCATTGGTGAAATTTGGGTTTGTTTAATAGTAGACAAAACCCTTGGCCCAAACAGCCAGAAACGCACCAATCAATGTCCCCCTTTTGACCTTCTTCCTTTCTTTTTGGGTGGCATCGTTTCCTTGCTTGCCAAAATTATCAAAAGCTAATTATAGCTTGTAGTATGAGACAAACATGACATCATCTAACAGAATAGTCAAGAATGGACTAGGGTGAATTCAATGGCAGGATCATATGGGGAATATTCACTACCATCTCATTGGTTACTGGCAACATTGGTCAACACATGGACTATTGCCACTTTGCCATACATCCAGAACTTCACCATGCGCTTGGAAACCCATATGTTATTGTGCACAAGTTGCTTCTGGACCTGGGTCAGGGGAAGCTTGGGGTCCCGCTGTAGAAGATTGAGCATTATTAGGTATGTGTCATTGATCTGGGACTCTGGGGCATTCTTGGGCTTCTTAGCTGTCCAGATCATGTTTCCCATAAACATCAGGTTGTTGAATTCCTGCATGAAAGTGGATCACATGAATTTTAATTGGGTGGCAATCTGATCCTGGACCAGGCCACGCTGTTTAAGTGCCACAATTTCTTGGGGAATTTGAGCAGTGATGATTCTGTGTTTGGGGCGCTGGGCCAGGGGAGATGAAGCTTGATTGGCTGTAGTGGTCTGGTTGGCTGGTGGGGGGAAGTTGTTCCAAACCAGGGTTGCCATTCTGATTGATTGATTGATTGATTGGTTGTCAGCTTGTGTGGGGGTGGGTAAGGGAGCGGGGGTAGAGCTGGGCGCAAAGTGACTCTAAAACAAGCTAAACCCATAGGGCTCAGGGGGTCAAGAATAGGTCAGCTTCCTAAATACCTGCCTCAAAGGCCTGGGTGTAAATGGGTACCTCCACATTCTGAGTCTCATCTCCATTAAAGCTGGATTAGCTGCTGCTGGCTTTGCGCTGATGCTGTCAAAAATATTGCTGTTGAAAACCATTGTAAAAACTTAGTATAAAATCACTAAAAGTAGAAGTTTAAAATTTTATGATTTATTTTTATTGTTATCTTGAGTCCATATTCAGAAAGTTCTCAAAACAATTTACACAAAACAGGAGCCATGAAATGAATAAAAAAGCCCCTGTTCCTAAATTGAATAGCTGTTGATTGGCTGTAAAACTGTTATTTTTCTATTTTAGGCTGCTCATACCACACATCTTGTGTGACTTCATTTTTTGTGTTTGTGGAATATTGCTTCAAGACTGCTCAAATGTTTTTTAAATTTAATTCCTTCTGTTGGTGCCTCATATGAATCCTGATTGGATTATTTTATACTCTGGAACGGTATCCATCTATCTCAATTTCTTTGTCAGTTTGTTTTGTTTTGTTTGTGGTTTAAACCACACCGCTTGATGTTTGATATAATTTTGTATAATGTGCTAGTGAAATTTTGTTTATTGTTTGAAAGTTCATTTATTAACCAAAAATATTTAATTTATTTGAATCCTGAATTGTGTGCAACTTGGATTTTTTTAAATCTGAAATCATTTTGTTTAAACCTGAGGTATTGTTGGTTGTTGCCATAGCTTTTAAAACTACGGTACTTATGTAAACTTGTTTTGTGTGCTTTGAATCCAGAGGTTTTAGTTTTCTTGGTGTAGTCCTGTGAACATTCCAATCTCTGCTGAGTGTAGTTGCTGGAGCATAAAATTGGGTATTTTGGTGTTTTGTGGGATTGGAGTTGGAGGTGGGTTCAGGATTTCACAAGTACTGAGAAGATTGTACTGTTTGGTAGGGACAAGGACGTTGTTGAAGACAAAAAATCCCATAGGGACACCTTCTTTCTTTGTAGTCTCTCCAGCATGCGGGGAGTGCCATCTGCTGGTTTCTTTTCTTGGGAGGAATTTTCCCTTTTAGTTGCATAGGTGTGGATAACCTACCTGTGCTACCACTGTCAAGTATATACTTCTGAGAAGTATAATGAACATAATGTGGAAAATTAAGAAGAGAATGATACTTTATTGATGTTAATAGAGAGGATTATATAGTATCATGAGAAGCCACATACTATCCATGTACATCATGGTAGTCATAGGTCTTATCTGAGTAATGTTCCATCTAAGTCATAGGGCTTGTCCAAGTTGTGTTCCAGTTAGGGCTCAAAAGTTTTGATCCCCATAATAGATGGTCAAATGACAGTAGTGCCATCAGCTTAATGATTAGTTGGGGAATAATTTGGAAGGTTACTCAAGGAATTAGTTTCCCAAGAGGGAGTAATCAAAGATGTTGTGACATGTCATAATTGCTTTGAAACTATATTAGGGATTAATCTTCAGTTTTAATGTGTATTAATTTCATCATTTATGAGGCTAGCTATATATGGATTAGAAGTATAAATTCAACAAATTTAAAGCTTTTTTAACTTAATTGAGGATATACTGTGTGAGCTGCCATTTTACATTGACTATATATCATATATTACCTTTTTATAAGACCGTGGCTCAATCGCTGTATTTACTTCTCTTAAATATATATTACGGGGTTTAAAAAAATTCAATAGTTAAATATTTACTTAATAAAAAATATAATTATAAAGGATGAATTTAGGTGGTTTAATTCACTAGGGATAAAAAAGCTATTGATCACTTCAAAACTTTGACATTTTGTAAGCTTGATGGGGTGGTATGCTGAGTTGCGAATACATAGATCAACCAAGACAAAGGCCCCATTGAGGTATGTCTCGTTAAGAGCCAATGGGAGATAGGCAGTGAAGTGTGACTCGACTGTTTTTGTGAGAAGTTTCTTCATATACTTGCCATTGATGATCCAAGAAACAGGCTTAAAGTAAAGCATGTAGACTGAAGGGCTTTGTACTTCATACACGATGCTACGGCTAAATAGTTGCTTGGGCAAAGGCAGATTTAAAAACCTTGAAAATAGAATCTCCAGCTCTTTTCTCTTCAGCGAACTTTTCTTTGAAACTTCCCAGGTACGATTGATGGAGATGCTGCTTCTCAGGGAACAGGGCAAGGTCAGGCAGGCGATAGGATCGCTGACTTGCTTGGAAGTGTGGAAGTGGAGGCTAACATTGATAATGGATACACATTCATTACGAATGCACTTTTCATTTGTATTAAGGGCCTCGGGGAGTAGCAAACCACTTGGCTCATAGATTGAAATCAGAAAGTTGTCGTTTCTAAAGCTATTCCCTGCTTCGACATGTCGGATCTCATTACTGTTGGAAAGGGGTTCATCTATCACTCTTGTAGCAACTGTCACTGACTTGCCGTAGTTGACTCGCTTAATGCCACCTGGTAAGTAAGCTAACAAGCCACTTACTAGAGCAAACCAAATTAAACCAACCATATCTAAGCAAAGCTGATGTTGTTCGCTTATAACCCGATAAATCTGCGGACAACGTGATTCTTTCCTCCTCCCATTTACTATTTGAACGAATCAAATATTCATCATGACTTATTCTCACATGCCATTCTTTTTATCAGCTTTCTCTGAATCACATAGCGGATGCCTTTCATTTCATCGTATTGAGGTGGCTTTTGTATATTAAATCAATAAATTCAAATAGAAAAATATTGACTTGCTATTTATCCATGATGAACGGATGCTTCGGTATTATGACGATCCATCTTGCTACCAAACAATATCATATTCCAGAGTAGGTTCTCCCACTCTATTCCTACAGAAATTTTATATGTAGGCTAGAAGCAGGAGAAGATAAACATTAAGCGTCCATCAGCAGAAGTAAATCGACATATTTCTACTTTAAAATTCGACGCTGATATTCGGAATCTTCCGCTCAATCATAACCTGTTATATTATGTTCACATCAATAAATTATATCAAATAAATCCTTATTGTCGATTGTAAAGCTTTTAAACTCATGCATCCAAATAATCCGCAGATCAGGCTTAATTAATTTATTGATGCACGCATAGATCCCAGACGAGTTCCCAATCTCAAATTTGATTTTTACACCTATAATTAAGAATAATATCTATCCAAACAGCTGGGTCATTATTTTAGGGATTATGCCATTTTCTAATACACATGTTGCCCAAGTTGCAGCACAATAAAATTCAATTTGAAAATTTCCTAATTACACACTTTATATTTAAACAGTAATAGATCGGTAAGACATGTCATTTCAAAAACGGCACTTCGAAAAACGTTATCTCAATTTATACTATCTCAATTTTATAGTAAAAACACCATCTTGATTTACGGCATCGCGACAAAGAAAAAAGTTTTAAATTTTTTGATTTTTTGAACACCAAAAAAACCCAAATAATTCTCAAAAAATAAAATTCAAAAAATATTTCTAGGCTTAAAAAGGCTTCAGGATTCCAAATCTGCAATAGAAAATGGGGTCAATTAGTAGCAACATAGTTGTGCAAAGCCCAAAAGTTAAAACATACCCAAAAACAACTATTTTCACCTATTATAACTATAAACTATACTTTAAATAATCATATAATTGTACCAAATACTAAAAAAGTAAAAAATAATAAAATTAAAGGAAATAAAAGAGAAGATAAAGTGGTGTTTATTGGAAAATGGCTCAAAAATTAGTTGAAAGAGCAACTGAGATAGCTTGGAGATGCTTAAGCTTGCTATCCTTGGGATAGTAGGCAAGGACCACCTTGCTAATTTCTGTATACTTTTTCACCGCTTTTGTCTGCTTGGGGGGATTGTCCTTGGACTTCATGCCAGTCTTGAAGAGCTGGGCAGAGATGGCTTGCTGGGTTTTGAGATGCACTATTATCTTATTGAATTAGGGCTTATGAACCTGTACTCTTGTTGCAAATTGGCTATGCCACCCTTCAAGGGAAGAGGTGGTATTGATCAAACCATCTTTTAACTGCTTATAGCAGTTCCACTGGAATGAGTCACTGCCTTTTCTGATGTTGTGTGCTCCCTGAAAAATACCAACCCATTGATTTTCAAAATACTATATGAACAGAGCAAAGGCTGCTGGGTTGGCAAGGATATAGGGATGGTGGAGGAGGGCGCCATAAAAGGCATTGGTCTCCTTCTTTCTCACAAGAGCAAGGGCAGTAAAGCAATTGAACATGACCTTGGCTTCTTTAGTGCCTTCAGAGTTGACCAGCTCATGAAGATCAGTGCACTTTTGGAGGCAGCGGCAGAGTGCCTGCCAGAAGTGGAAGTAGCATCCCTGAGGGGAGCTCTTGAAGACTCTAATGAAAGCATTTTCTTGAGCCTGTTCAAAACCCACTACTAGATATTCATGGTAGGGAAGGCTTTCTGGCTGCTTTTCGGTTGGGATGGCTTCCTCTTCCTGGGACTGGGCCTTTTTCTTGTGCCCTCATGTTTCCTTTGGCTCCTCTTTGTTGGTTGAGAGGATCTCATCCAACTTGGCCTTTAATATTGTTAGAGCCCAGACATAAGTTTCCTGCTTCTTATTTGGGAGAAAAAAGAAGACCAGGGGAAGAACAAGATTGCCAACCTGCCCATGAATGTTCCAAAGCTGGTTAAATAGCTTTGTGCAGGTGGAGAAAGTTTCATCTGCAAGCCAGGTCTTTCATTTTAACAGGTTGCGCAGATCCTGGCTTGTGGCAAAGCAAATGATGCGCTCAGAGGCATTTTGACTGTTGCCATGGAGAAGTAATCTCTCCTCATGATGAGATAGTTTTTGTTCCTCAGTAAGGATCAATTGCTCAATTGATGAAGCACTGACGCCTTCAGTGCTCAGAGCATATCTTTGATCAGTAAAATATCTCTGTAATTTTTGAGGTGCCACCAACAGTGGTAAGTTTGGTATCATTTAAATTAAGGAAGGCATCATTTACAACCTCAGTGGCAGTTTGATCCTTGGTGGTTGGGATGACCTGGCAAAGAAACCAGTGGATCAGTTGATAAAGGGGGGTTGAAAGGCTCAGCGCAGTCATGGTTGACAGTCAGGGATTTAAATCTAGTGAACCCATAAGTGGTGAGTCTAGCTGGACAGTCAAAGTTATCACATTTTTAATGATGTTGACGGATGGGTTTCTTCTCATCATTACAGCTGAAGCTGTAGCCCTTATAGAAAAAGCTGACACCCCCTTTCTTAGTCATGATGGGGTAGCTGGCTGGATATGTGGCAGGAACAGCAAGGGTGCCATTTTGATTGTATATATTGTGGATGGTGTTAAGATCCCAGAGCTCAATTTGCTCATCTGTAGGAGAATCGGGCTCAGGCTCCTGATACTCTTCCTCTTCAGGCTCTGAGGTGGGATCAGAGTGAAGATTGAATTTGAACAACTTCTCTTGGGGGTCTGAGGGGGAGTAAAAAAAGGAGAGTGGGGAGGGATAGGACTGTTTTCCTCTGGTTCAGGAGAAGATGTGGGTGTCTTGGGGGGAGCTTTACCCTTAGCAGGCTGATTTTTAGGGGTAGTCTTGGCTTTTTTGGCCTTGGGAGGAGTGATCTTGGACTTGGAGGCCTTGGAAGCCTTGGACGCAGCTTTATTGATTAACTTAGGAGGCATCTAAAAGTGAATTAGTATCAAAATATGAGGAATTTGGGGGTTGTTTTTAAAGAGAATAATGAGAATGTTTTTAATATAAAAGTAGTCATTCTTTTTAAATAGAATTGTAGAAAATCTTGATATATATAGTATCAAAATTTTGATGTTTGGCGTTTTATAAAAATAAATTCTTTATTAGTAACACAAGTAGACAAAACTTTGAGTTTTGACAGAAAACTTGTAGTTGAAATGGCGTTTTTGAAGTGACGTAATTGAGGTGCTGTAGCTCAAAAACATAGTGTTTTTGACCATTTTTATATTAAATTAACAAATTTCCAGTGGAGCTACCTCAACTGGGCCAAAGAGTAAAACTTGAATATATTGAAAACTAGCTCATACAACTGGGGTTAAAAAGTACCCAGTTGTTTAGAGAAGGCCAAAAAATCCATTTTTGCAAAGTTTCAGGTAATTTCTTACATTTTTTATTAATATGAGTTTTAACATCAATTTCTACTTTTGAAAAGTGGAAAGCAAGAATTGTGGTGGGGGAATCAATATAGCGTAGCCTGGCGCCATATGTAATTTCCCCTTATTTTCACCTATGCATTGTGCGCATCAAATCAATTGGGTGATATGAAAATTGGTGGAATTTGAAGTGATTTAAATTAAAATGGTGTAATCACCCTCTTCCATAGTAAAATCACTATTAAAGTATTTTATTAAGAGAACCCTTATCAATGTATCCAAGTATAATAAAGTTATAAATTACATATAACAAAACTGATTTTTTTTTACCCAGCAACAAAAATCACTAGAAGGATTATCATAGCAGTCTCTTTTTAGGTTGTTCTTATTATAAGTGTCTTATATTAATACTATAGGAACATCTTCTGGCACTATACAACAGGCTTTGATTTAGTTTGGTATAAGCTTATTTTAGTTAAAGATAAATAGAGTGATTAAAAATGACGTAAAGTTGAGATGGTGTAAACATGCTCCACACTAAGTGATTTCATATGTAAATAAAATTAGCAAAATAAGATTTACTTAATCTGACTCAAAGTGACAGAATTGAGATGGCGTAAATTTGAGATGCTGCATTATAAAGGTATATGTAAATTTTAACTATTTTATTGTTTATTTTATCTTTTTGTGTTTCAAAATCACTAACACAAAAATGACATCTCAAATTAAATTTGAGATGGCGTAAATCAAAGTGCCATTTTCAAAATGGCGTGTCCTACTAATAGATCAATGAAAAAATTAAAAAAGTTCATACTGTAAGCTTTCAAAATGGTGTGTCCTACTAATAGATCAATGAAAAAATTAAAAAAGTCATAGTGTAAGCTTACAAAATGAAGCTAAGGATATTGTATTATATTGATAAAAAGTATTATTATATAAGCTATAGTTAATATCAAAGAAAAAGAAATTTGAATAACATACTCCATATTGTATTATATTATTATATTGATAATGATATAAAGCAATTTTCTTTAAAGCTAAAATACTTTATATTATACCATATACTATATATTTTTTATTTTACAAAATTAAATATAATAACAAGAGAATTTCTGAAACTTATTATATATTTTTATAAGTTAAGTAATTAAGACTATGTGTCAGAAAATTGCAGACCATGGTATTTTATCATCCGCCAGCTAATATCCTAAGCCTTCTAACATTAGGAAAGTACAGAGAACCTGTGACTTTGGCGTAACCTTTGGCCCAGAATATTTTGTTGTCCACAGAAGTAGCAACTCTGACAAGGCCCAAGGCCTGGAGGATTTGGAACAGTTTTTCCTACTTCTGGATATAGGTTCAATATGGGTTGTCTCTATTTTACTATAAATAATTATACTGTAAGACAACTGTACTATCTTTTGCTCTCCACTAATAAAGCTTAAGAGAGGATTAAAGTAAGGAAATAGGACTTGGATCAATCATCAAGTCAATATGGAGTCATCAGTCTTTTATTCTAATGGACTGGTTTTAAGGTGGCCCGCCTGCCTGCATTTTATCCAAGTTAGCTCACAACGCTAGAAGAGACTGAAGTAGCATTAGGTCAAAACAGCAGGAGGCCCAGCCTTTTTGGTGTGGTTTTAACGGAAGGCTAACTTAACATCTTCCACAGATTGGTATCCTTTCTGTCTATCTGAGCCACTTCCAGGGCTAGCTAGCCAGTGGTTGGCTACTACTTCACAGAGATGATTGTTTCACTTAATCAGAGCTACTATAATACAATAGGCTCAAAGCCTTTTATCTTAGAGTGTTTGGCCTGACAGCCCAGTCCATGCTGGACTCTTCTAGATGTTATGCAGATGACAGTTCTTATGACGGCCCTCTTGTTCTAGGATTCAATTAAAGTTTAGAATATTAATCATTATGAGAAGCATGTTTAAGGTGGTTATTGAGGTAGACTAATTAATGGGCAGTAATTGCATGTTCCATTAATTAATTGAAATGAATGAAATTGTTAATTCCAGGACATGATTTTGTTGTTGATTCATTGATCCCGCAGCCCGCAACCCATGTCATTCTGTTGAAACCATTCCTAAGAGTGATTGACAGCTGGCCTGCATTAATTGGTTGAATCCGTTATTTAGTCAATATTCCAAAATCCTGACACTATAAAGTAGTTCAAAGAAAGGATGTCTTAGTAATTTCTGTTTAGATTAATTTTAAGATTCAAGTAAGCTTTGAACCTCAAATTAAACAAATTTTAGAGTGAATAATTTTTTACTTCATCATTTTAAAAACATGTGGAAGGTTACAACTAAGAGCATCATTTTAATTGACTTTTATTGATTAAAAAAATACAATATAATGATTTGATGATTAGCTGATCTAATTATATAAATTTAAGTTGGAATTAAACATAAAAAGCTATCACATTTTTTTCTTTTGGAATGTTGTCATTTAGCTTTTTATATAAGAGCTAAAGCACTGCATCAAATTTAATTCAAATCCTCTTCAGAAAAATATGTTATCCCTGCAACCAGTACTATTTTTTAAGACATCTCTACCAAGCATCTAGTTTCCCTCAATTCAAAATCTAATATTGCAGAATCTATTATCTTCATCTCTATCATGCAGCCGCTATTCTCCTTGGGAGAATCAACAAAAAGAGAAATAGTTTCTTTGTGTCAGGATTTTTGGATATTGGCTAATTAACAAATTCTACTAATTGACACAGAGTAGCTGTCAATTGCTCTTAGAGCTGGTTTCAACTTTTAATACATGCAATTGTGCTTTAATATCAATGGATCAATGACCAAATCATATACTGGCATTAAAAATTTCTCTGTTCCTAATTAATTAACAGAACATGCAACCATTGCACATTGAATAGTTCCCTTCATCAAGCACCTCAATATGAATCTCATAATATTGCAGTAGTTTTAAAAGCTATGACAAAAGTCAAAAATTCTTCAGATTTAAACAAAATGAACTCAGATTTAAGAGAGTCCTAAGTCAGGCAAGATACAAGAATCAAACAATCTAAGTTTTTTTGATGAACTGGAAAAATTTCAAACAATAAACAAAAATCACTAACACTAGAACCAAAATTATATCAAATATCAAATGGTGTATTTCAAACTACAAACAAAATGACCTGTCACATCAAGTAAAAACTGAATTGATGCTGTTCCAGAATATATTATAATCTACCAGGATTCATTTGAGGCACCAACAGAAGGGCTGAAATGAAACAAAAATAGAGCAAACTAGAAGCAAGAGTTCAAAAACATAAAATGAAATGAATTCACACAAGATAGTTTAGTATGTGTAGCCTAAAACATAAAATTAACAGTTTAATAGCCAATCAACAGCTATCTGATTTAGTAAAAGAGGAATTTTATCATTTTTATGGCTCCTTATATGTATATAATGGTTTCAAGAACTTTTAAAATCTGGACTCAATATTACAATAAAAATAAATCATTAAATTTTAAAATTTCTACTTTTAGTGATTTTAACCTAGGTTTTATTTCAAGATGGTTTTTAACAGCAACATTTTCGATGGTGCCAGTAAACAAGCCAGCAGCAGCCAAGACAGCTCCATGAAAGTGAGGCTCAGAACGTGAAGGCTCTTTGTTTACACTCAGATCTTTGATGTGGGTAACAAGGAAGCTGACCTGTATCTGACCCCCAACCCATATGGGTTTGACTTGTTCAATAGTCACTTAGCGTCTAGCTCTGCCCCTGCCCCCTTTCCCAACCCCATTCATGACACCAACTTTCAAGCCAATCATAATGGTAACCCTAGTTTGAAAAAACTGCCTATAACAGCCAACTTGCTCCCCCTACAGCCAATCAGGCTACAGCTCCTGCGGCCCAGAGCCCTAAGTGCCAAACTATTACTGACCAAATTCTCCAAGGAATTGTGGCACTGAACCTGCAGGGTCTGTCCTGGGATCAGATAGCTAGCCAATTACAATTTACCTGAGCCACCATAATGTGGGAATTCAACAACCTGATAAACAGGGGGAACCTAATTGGGGCAGCCAAGAAGCCAAAGAAGGACCAGGAGTCCCAGATCAACAAGGTATACCCAACAATGCTTAATCTCCTACAGCAGGGCCCCAAGCTTCCCCTGACTCAGGTCCTGAAACAGCTTGCACACCACAACATATGGGTTTCCAAGCGCACTGTACAGCTCTGGATGCACAGAAAGGTGGCTTTAATACAGAGTCTTTGTCATGCCCTGCCCCAAAGGGCAGGCTCTTTAAACTTATTGTAGTTGATCTGTTTTTGATTGATTTAATCTTTCTTTATTTTTAAATATTGAAATTTTGAATTAATAGTTAATATTTAAGTATTTTAAGGTAATTTACCTTGTTTTATGTCAATTCACGTTCAAATTAACATTGTTTTTGTTATCTTTTGCTTTTCAGCTACTCAATTAGCTTTATATTCTTTACTTTAAATCTAGAGAAATTTTAGTTTTCAATCAACTTTTTGAAACTTCTGTTTACATTGTTGCCGCTCCACAGCTTCATTGATGCAGATCAAACTTCAAACTGGTCTTCTGTTTCCCCTTTTTGCACCTGGTTGTCCCCAACTTCTCCAGTTGCTCCTCTTCTTGGCTGCTTTCTTCTGGCTATCAGTCTTCAACTAAAAAGGCTTTTTCTCTATAAATAAAGAGCTTTTGAAGAGTAGGCTTTAAGCTGAAATTCTAAGTGATTTCTTCCCTTCAAACTTTTATCTAATTTAAACTTGAGATCTTAATTTTTAATAATTTATACACTTTTATTAGTTTCCTTTCAAAGTTTAGTTTTTCTTTCTTTTAAAACAGATGGAGCTAGTAAGACAACAAGCCTAGGCTTGTTGTATCCATTATTTTCCCTTAAGAAATCTTTCAATAGTTATATGTACCAATTTGCCAATGGAGAATATTCTAATATTGACATTCCCTTAGTTACAAATTGCTCACTATTAAACACTTTATTTTATCTTCTTTGCTTAGGGTTCTTAAACTCAATCACTCCTTTTGTAACTCAGTATAGGTTTTTAGCAGGGTTCTGTAAGATTATTTTTCAGACAGTTCCCACCTTTTTATACCTTTTAAATCTGAATCCTAATGCCTTACACACGCTAGTTTATAACCTTGCACCAATATGGGAAAGACCTTACATTCTTACCAATGTTGCCAGCAACCAATGTGATGACACTGAGGATTCCATGTATTATTATGCCATCAAATCAACCCTGGTACAATGCCTGACAAGTTTTTCTGAAAAAATCATGTTTATCTCATATTGAAAATTTTCTATTGCATTTGAAAACTTTGGCAAGCAAGGAAAAGCCACCAAGAATGGAAGGAAGAAGGTCAAGAAGGGGACATTCATTGGTGCATTTCTGGCTGTTTCAGCCAAGGGTTTTGTCTACTATTGAACAAACCCTGATTTCATTGATGGGTATTCATACGGCCACATCCTTGGTGGATTGCTCAACTCCTGGGATGGCTCAAATTCCAAATTATGGGTTTTCTTGAGCCACCAGATGGAGGGTAGCTCCACCGCCCTCAAAGCCATCCAGCAATGCGGGCACCAGGCCTCTGTGTACCCAGCTGGTCATGCAGACATCTATCTGGCTGATGTTCTCTTCTTTAACATTGGTTATACACTACAGGAGCGCCACCCTCAGGCTTTCAACAACCTCTATCTTGGGGTCCTTGACCACAATTTTCTCTTTGATCAACATATGGTGGCTGACTTGTTTGACCAAATTTTCTTCCATGTGAACATGGGCAACCAAAAATGTAATGACAAGCACCTCCTACCCCATGCCACAGCCACCACCCAGCCAAGCCAGCCAATGAAAGATGAGGAATATAACAAGTGTTATATGGCGGCCATCACGCACAATCCTCCTACCCCTACCCCTGCCACCACTACCCCCATCTTTCAGCCCCACCCACTCAATCCCAGACCTCACAGTTCAGCCCTGTCTCAACACCTTTTTCCCCACAATATTCTGCCTACTAAGCATCACTCTTCCCTGCCCCCAATAAACCCCCTGTTGCCAAACATTTTCTATTTATATTATCTTTATTTTGAATTAAAATTGTTTGTGATCTCTTTGTTTTTAGTTGCTTTTATTCTTTATGTTCATCTTATTTCTATAAAATCATATATTTTCTATGTTGTGTATCTATATCCAGAACAAAGTTATTTTTAGCTCTTTAAGCAGCCCTTATTACAGAATTAACAACAATTTGATGATCAGCTAGATTTATTTTAGAAAATTAGATAATTTTGTATTCAGAGAAGTTGCTGCTGATCCAAATTAAAACATTGATGATAAACTTTAACCCAATCAGGAACAGTGTGAGAAAGTGATTGTTATGGCATAAAGGGTCATTCAATTATCTTTGATGCATGTGTACTAATTAATCTGATTGGCTGGTTTTTTGCCATTGTGCAACATTGCTGCTATAGAAAGTTGTTTTTGGACTAGTGGTCAATCATCTACTAGGTTAGCACTAGTCCACAAACAACTTACTATGCCAGCAATGGCGCACAATGGAAAAACAACCAGCAAATTAGATTAAGTACCCACATGAATCAAAATATATTGGAATGATTTTTTCTATTGCAACAATCAATTTCAAACTCACTTGTGATTGGGTTTTAGTTTGGAATTGAGGATTTGAATTTGGATCAGCAACAACTTCTCTAAATACAAAATTATATAATTTTCTAAAATAAATTTAGCTGGTCACCAAATTGTTGTTAATTCTTTCATACAGGGCTGCTTAAAAATTTCAAATACTATAGCAATTATGGAAGCAATACCAACACAAAGCAAACAATACATATTGGGATTATCTAAAAAATATATACACAATGGGTAAAAGGATGATATAATGTAGTAAATAAAAAACAAATAAGGATAACCAAAGAACAATAATATATTAGAATAACACATATTTTATTGGGGTGAAAGCTATAAAACATATGAAAAGGTTAGTAAAAAAGCAATGAGGGATTGGAGAAATTATTGAAGGACCTTGATCATGAAATTGCAAAGATCAAGAAGATGGATTGCAAAGTCAAAGAAAAATTGAAGTCTGCTGTCCTAACAGGCAAGAAAATTGACAGGGTGACATTCAAGGCATTAATGACCAAAATGCCTGACACATCAGAAACAACAATTGGGCGCTTACTTAATATCCAGAAGCACGTTGTGGAAGGACTTCAATTCAAGGCCTACAATCTTTCTGCGCCGTCTGTCTGGGTTGAAAACCCAGAGATGTATGAACATCTCAAACCTGCTAAGCACACCAGTAGAGAGTATACTGAATTGCCAGCACAATTGCTTGCGCCAAGAATGACAAATCCTGCTGAAGCCACAGCAAGAGGAAACACGCAAAGGTACCATAAAAAATAAAATGGATAAAAACTTCTAAATACTTACCTTTTTTAGAAAACATAGACAGTGAACTCCACTGTGTTCTGGTCCTGTTTGTCCCCGCCACATTCTACACCAATTACGCCATTCATGTGGCTATGCAGCTGTTTCTGTCTCCCCCTGTCTTGCAGGAGCTGGAGGACTGCATCTACAGGTCCTTCCCAATGTTGCAGGATGTGCCCATGGGGATTTTTCATGGTAAAGGGGCATCTGAGTGGGCAGTTACTGCCTACAAGGATGCCTAACTGGTCCGCCTGGACCCAGTATCCCTCAGTAGAGCTTAATGGGTAAACTCCATTGAGCTTGTTTAGGACGTCCTGGAGATGCTCCCATTCAATAACATACTGGGGATAGGCTGGGCCCTTGTGACTGCTTGCTTTTGCTTCCTGCTTGAGCACACACTCTCCTACCTCCTGGAAAATTCCAGGCGTGCAGTGTCAAAATTGGCTGTTGCAGACTCAACAGCCGTAAAGTTGACAAAAATCCTCCTTGCTGACTTTGGGCTGGCCTGGAGTGCCAACAAGACAGGGCTCCCATATGGCAATGGAGGTCACATTTGCCAATACCAAGCAGTAAAGAATGTTAGTTCTTTGTTAATAATCTGCAAGTTTACAGAATCCTTTGCTGGGCAAAGGATTCATCTTGTGGTTTATCTTGGGTATCTCTTCTACTTTGGGATGTGCACCAATGTAGAGGACCTGAGCAGGGTTTCTTGGGATTAAAAAGGTCAGGCTCTCCCTGGATGGGAAGAAGGTCCCCCTGGGATACAACTTTTTTGACCATGTGATCCAGGACACCCTGGTCCTATCTGGAATTTACAGTTTTGCAGCCCCACCTGAAAAACTGCTCCTGAACTCCCACCTCACAGTACCCCCTTTTACCAGTAGATGCAAATATTTCAACAACAGAGTATCCACTGTTCACAGTGTGGTGGTGGGAGTTGTTCACCACCTCCATTGCCAGATGGGTGCATACTGCCAAACCCATTATTGTCACCAATAATAAAATATCTTTTCCTCTAATATATTTTAAAATTTTGATTATTTTTATTTATATTATTTATTAAATAACTTGTATTTTAGCAAACTATTATTATAAAACAAAGCTTACAGAAGATCTTATTACATGTGAACTACTACAGTTAATAAAAATCATATATACTGTAGATTCAGTTCTTTCATTATTTTTTATTTTACTTTTTATATTTTTATGAAGGAAGCAACAATTCTGTAAAATTACCATAATAAGATATTAATTATTTGGGATTGACACAACAAAATACAATAAAATAGATTAATTTTTAACACAAAATATAAACATCTGCATCAATAGTGCTGCTTTATGTGATTGTGGGCTTAGGAACATCTAAATATAAATGGATCATCTAGAGATTTAAAAAAATGATTAAAATATAAATGTATCAAATAAAATAAATAAAAAATAAATATATGCAAAATTGCTAAGCCCTTTAGTTAATTGGCTGTTTGTAAGAGCACACAGTGATGAAAAATCAGTGTGATCATAAAGCTTGGACACAGTCTCTTTTAGAAGGGTGTTAATCCCAGCCTGCAGCAAATAAAATAGGTCCTTTGTCCCAGTTGGCGTCCTCTGCTTGGCAACTTGCTTGAGTCACCCAAAGGCTTCTTCAATTGAGTTTAGGAATGGTGAATAGGCTGGGAGGAATAACAGGTGCAAATTTGATGTGGCCAATTATTGTGGGCCAACTACTATGCCTGTATCAATTTTTGAAATTCCTCAAGAATATACACCACCTTATGGAGTACAACATTATCCTGTACAATGACATTAGTGAACTCTGGGCTAGTGCACCTAAGATGGTCTTGGACCAATCAGAAAAACAATAAGAGGTTCCTGCTGTTGTGGGATCCCAATATCATTTAATATATATCAATCCCTTTTGGACCAAAGAGAGCCACCATGGGATAGACTGTGGAGTAGACTGCAGCACACCAAGCCACTCCTTCATTTGAACCTTTGGGGACATAGTCATATTTGTTTCACATGGACAAGGCAAATTTTGATTTTTTAATATTGTATAATTTGACTGTCCCCTTGTTTTTGAGTGCAGCATACACCTCTGTGTAATTTTTATGGGTCTGAATATTAGACAGGCTGTTTTGGTTATAGTGAGATATTCCAAACCTTTTCCATGAGAACCACAGACTCTTGACCACATGATAGTAAAAGAAAATTGAAGCCTTAATCCCAAAAGTTGACTTGACCATTATATGTATATTTGTCAGTTCAAGATAAAAGTTGTTGTGCTGGGAGTATGGGGGCAACTCATTTCTGTAATAGGGCGCAGGGTACTTGGCTTAAATACTGTCATATGTGAGGATATGATTAGTATTGTGGCAGAAGAGCGTATTGGAAGAGGAATCAATAATTACTTTGGAGGGTTGGCTTCTGATCACGCAGAAGCACTTGTATAAGTTAAAAAGTATTTTTATTATTATTGGGGGAAAAGTATTTAATACCCTCTTGGGGGCGTCTTCCTGGGCTGTTGGCAATATCTTCTAGGACATTCCAACACATACTTATTTTGGGTAATTAGTGATCTAGGTTTGGTTGTTTCAAACACGCCAACCAATGTGATTTAATTGCTTCACCCAGCACAGGTGGTCCTTGCTGGCGTGGGGGTTTGGTATTCTTTGAGGCCATTTGTCCTGCCTAATTTGTGTCCTTGCATTAGCTGCTTAGAAATACAGTTAATTTAGGAAATTCAAGATTAAGGGGAGTCAAACCCAGCGCCTCGGCACTCAATGTAAAAGTAGGGCGGCGCTTTGGCGCCTGTAATATTTGCCAGGCGGCGCCGCAGCGCTTGCAATAATTTTCAGTTGGTGCTTGACGTAAAAGTAGTTTGGCGCCTTGGCGCCTAATCCAATTGCTAGGCGGTGCTTGTGTATATTTTTAAGTGCTGCGGCGGCAAATTATGTATTGTTTAATTGCCGTGGTGGCGCTTATCATTAGATAATTTAATGCCCAGGTCAGCAGACCACTGCTATTCCAATATGAATATAATTTATACTGCCAATTTATATAATTTGGCTGCTGCAGTTCATATCTGCAAGCTCCGTCATAATTACCATCATTGCTTGGTCAAAATTCACAACAAAAGTTTTGGTTAATCCACTGAAAATTGCTCATTTGTGCTTCTTGATGAGCAGGGTCAATATGTGCAAGAATTTATCTGCTTTTAGAACTTGCCCAGTATTTATAAATTTATTGAATATTTTACTGCTGTATTTGGGATTCAACATAACAAGAGCTGTAGCCTGCTTGTAGTCATTAGATTCTTGCATCAGCTTGATAAGGATGATACACTTACTGTTGGGGACTTCCTTTCAGGTGGCTTTTTTTGGTGCAAATGAGCCAGGATCCTGATTTATGACTGACATACAAGATATATACACCTTGTTGGTGAAGGCCACAACCTTCTTTAATACCTGCTGCCCCTCTGTAGTTCTATTAAAAATTGGGCTCATTGACGTCTTTTTTGGTCACCATTGCTGATATAGGGCTCATATCTAGTGTCAAGAACAGGCTTAACCTTCTCCAGCATGGCTGCTAGGACTGCTTCCTGGAAGTAAATGAGGTCAAATACAAAAGAAGTAAGCTCAATCTTCTTGTTTTAACTTTAAGATGTGACAACCTTGGTAGGAATTATGGTTAGCTTTAGAACCCTAGGATTTATGCTCCATGCCCTTGCACTCTGTGCATCTTGAATTGGTTGTGTCAGTGAAATCTCACTATTTTTTACTCCTCTCCTGTCTCCTTCCTGAATTGGCACTTGTGTTGCATCAATTTAATTTTTGACCTATGGGGGCGTCCCCAACCATAGCAGCTACAGTGCTACTATGTTTTTATGTTTGTTACACTTTAAAATTTGGTAAAATAGTAAATATAACTCAATTAAATTACACCCTTGTTTCAATTTTTGCTTTTTATCTTAATATGATTATTTAATAAGAATGTGCCCCATCCAACTACCCATTGTTGAGGGTCTGGATGTACAAGCATTCTGGCTACCACCAACCTACTTAACATCCAGTCATTGCCCAATTTGGTGCCCTTCCAATATACCGTTTGAACTACCAAGAATGATAACCAAGCAATATCACATGACTGTCCAAGTATCCAGTGGCTCAAACCCATCTTGTACATGACCAACCCCTAGGTTTGATCCAACTAAATCCCTGCCACAGTCAAGTCTATATAAGTCTAAAGTATTATCCAATAAAATATACTTCTCTTCTTTCTTAATTCCATATTTGAAGCTTCCCCAAAAGGCGCTCCTCATTACTGGTAGCAGCTACAGTTTTTTGACCACACCCATGAAAAAGAAAATGACTAACCAAAACCTGCCCACCTTTGCCCACATACTCAAGCAGGCCACATCCCAGGAGACCTGGAAAACGTACTTCCGCACCCACAACATCAACAAAGATATACCTAGTGGATGCACCATATTCAAAGGTCTGGTCATGCCCAAAGCATGTGCCAAGATAATTCAATACAATTGCTCTCTTTAACCACAAACAAACGCACAACCACCTATCACAGGTGAAGTTACCAACACCAAATGCATTTTTATTGACAAGTTCTTTGGTAAAAACAAAAAAAACATCATCAACTGGCTAGACCACTCAGCCGCAAAACTCTGTGCCAGCCACATCCCCAAAAAAATGGGTCCAGCAAGCCAGCAAGCGCCTTTGCAAGGCTGCAGCTAACTGGTTTGCCACCTGGGTTGGCTCACAAACTGACAACCAGCTTGACAACTGGGAAGAAGTCAAAGCAGAAATCACCCACAATTTCTGTGTCACCAAATCCCTCCAAGACATCACAATACAGCTCAGTGATCTTCCTCAGAAGACCACTATTGCAGCTTACACCAATGAATTTGAGGAAATACATTGCAAAATTCAGAACCTAGCACAAACTGATAACGTACATACCAGAGCCTAATTTATCAACATAATGAAACCCTCTGTTGCTGCTCTCATCTGCCCAGAGGCTAATACATCCATGCCTGCGCTCATTGCAGAAGCCAAGCGCGCGGAAAAACGCACAAACATGGAATATGCTTCACCCAACAGAAATAGCTCTCAAAAAGCAATGACAGAGAAAACCCCATTGGCAACAAACGCCAGAATACCAATCATAGCAATGGCAACTTCAATCACAACAATGGTAATCACAGCCAAAGCACAAACTGCTCCTGTCCCAAGAAAGAGGACACCGCCAAAGTTAACAATTCTAAAAATAGCAACCCACTATGAATCTGACCCCACATTCTCTGAACTCAAAGGTCTCAAAACAGAGGGACAGGGAAAAGAGGAGGGTTAACAGGCTTAAGTTCCCCTGTCTTCCCCAGCTTGGCAAGAAACTGTACCAAGGCACAAGCTTTGCTGCTCGCATCCCACGTGTCCCGCAATTCTCATATTTTACAAACGTAAAAATTAAAGATTGCTCACAACTTCTTGTCTATCCATGCGCTTAAAAATCACATACACATACAATTTTATTTGACTCTGGTGCACAACACACCATGGTTAACAAACCATTTGTAACCAAGTACAAAATACCAGTTGTCAAATCCAACTTTAAAAACGCCAGAATGGCAGATAAATCAAAGGTTCTACTCAAAGGCAAAATAACTCCCTTCAGAATTGACCTCCAAGGCATACAAACATCCATCAAAGGACTTGTCATGAACAACATAAACTACAACATTGTAGCAGGCATGAACTGGTTTACCCGAGTGAACCCCAGTGTATGTTGGAAAACAAAAACCATGACCATCAAACGCAACGGAGTCAATTTTAACATCCTCAAAGAACCCAATGACCTCATTATAAGAGACACAGTATTTGTCCAGGTCATAAACCAAGATGACTTGGAACATCTAACCAAAGACAGTATCCTCCATATGATGAGGTACACTGAATTCAATAACATGCAAACAATCAAGATCCTATGCCCAGAACTTACGGCACTCCTAAATGAATACACCTATGTATTCAAGGAATAACTCACCAAGCTACCCCCCAAACAGGAGGTCAAACATGGCATCAACCTGTTTAAAGCCATGCCTAAACCTGCACCCCTCTACAGACTCTCCCCCATGGAGACACAAACCCTCAAAACCCATATTGAGGACAACTTAGCTAAAGGCTTCATCCACCCATCAGAATCCCTGTGGGGGAAGCAGTGTTTTTTGTAAAGAAAAAGGAAGGTACTCTGCGTCTAGTAACTGACTACAGAGCACTAAATGCAAGCACAGTAAAGAATAAATACCCTCTTTTACTTATAGAGGACCTGTTTTCAAGACTCTCAGGAGCCAAATTTTTCTCTAAAATTGACCTCACCTCAGATTACAACCAAGTTGAAGTAAAGGAAAAGGACATACCAAAAACTGCATTCTGTACGCAATTTAGATCCTTTGAATGTAGGGTAATGAACTTTGGGATGACCAACGCTCCTGCAACGTTTGTTGCCATGATGAACCAAGCACTGAACGGTCTCTCAAATACATTATGCTACCTTGACAATACCATCATATTCTCAAAAACAAAAGAGGAACACCTCATGCAAGTCTGCAAGACACTTGATCAACTCACAAAGCACAAACTTTATGCAAAACCAAGTAAGTGCCAATTTATGGAAAATGAGCTCCTGTTCTTGGGCCACATTGTCTCTGACAGTGACATAAAAGCAGATCCAGACAAAATAAAAGCCATAAATAACATGCAACACCCCACCTCTTTTAAACAAGTTAGATGCTTTCTTGGTATGATAGCTTACCTAAGGAAAAATATCAAAGACTGCGGAAAACTAACCACACCAATCAATGACTTAACCAAGGGTAATTCCAAAAAGAAATTCATCTGGACACCAGAATGTGACAAGAATTTCCAATTATTAAAACAAGCTCTGATTGAAGCACCAATTTTGCAATACCCTAATAACAACGGGTGCTACAAGCTTGAGTCAAATGCCAGTGATACTGCCATTGGCGCAGTCCTGTGCATCCGCCAGCCAGGGCAGCAAGACTTCCTGCCAGTATGTTACAAAAGCAGAAAATTAACTAATACTGAGCAGAGAAACCCAATACACAATAAGGAATTGCTAGCAATATACCACACATGCAAGAAATGGATATGTTACTTAGAAGGACATTTAAACGTCCAAGTACTAACTGACCATAAATCCTTAATATATTTCAAAACTCAGAACACACTTGCAGAGAGACAAGCCAAATGGATGTCCTTGCTGGAACATCTTAATTTGGACATCTAATACAAAAAGGGGGCAGAGCTGGTCACGGCTGATGCTCTCTCTAGACTATGTCAGCCTAGAGAGGATCACCCTGACCACCTGGACCCTGACTGGCCAAACCTGTGAAACACTGAGTAATCAACAAAAAGGGAAAGACCCCTCAACACACCAACTGACCCACAATACATTAGTAAGGAACAAAAAGTATTGCCATGTATCAAATGGCACTGTATACCAAATCATTAACAATAAACATGTCCTGTACATCCCACTTGCACAAAGAGTTGACACCATACTAAGACATCACCGCCTACTAGGACATACAAAGGCTAACAACCTATACCTCACATTAAAAGAGAAAGTATGGTGGCCCAATCTCAAACAAGATAAAATTGGTGTTCTAAAAAAGTGCACAGTGTGCAAGAAATACACCAGCACAAAGGCTCCTAGTCAACAGTCAACCCAGTACCTGACCCTGAACCATTCAAGGTCTGTGAGCTAGACGTAGTGGGCCCCTTCCCAGAGACAAAACCAAACCAACGTTTCTTAATTGTAGCTATCAACTTTGCCACATGCTGGCCCATCTGCTGGGCAACAAAGGACCATAAAGCAGAAACCATCAACTGTTTCATTAACAAAGCAATCATAGCTAACTATGGCACTCCAGACTACATCATAACTGATGGAGCAACCAAGTTATCAGATCACATAGTAAACAACAACTTAAAATCCAAAAACATTAAACACTCCACAACCTCTCCGTACAGGCCACAGGCCAACAGCAGAGTGGAACGCCTCAACAGCAGCCTTATCAGGACCCTAGAGAAAATAATGGATGGCAAAGCCAAAGACACATGGACACTATGCGTGAAACATGTATTATTAGTATCCCAAGTCTGCACCAATCAAGGAACAGGCTATTCACCGTTTGAGCTAACCTACAGATAAAAACCAGAAATAATCACCCACAACAAATAGCAATACATAAAGATCCCCCTGGGGAAACCCCTCACAGTAGAACAAGCAACAAATCTACAACACATCCGCCTCAAAGCTAAAATAACAGAAATAAAGAGGCTCAAAACACAAAAGCTAACCTCTACAGAGAAACCACTTCCCATCAACTCCACTGTCTGGGTTCTAGCTGGCAACAGAAAGAAACTAGACTCAGTACACCTGGGACCAGGAAGAATCATCAAGTACAGACCAGATAACAACACCTATATAGTAAAATTCCAAGGTGTCAAAACACCAATTGACAAGAAATACCTCAGAACCTGTCTCTGCCTCAATAAAGGAGAACACTTGACCAGACTGGTTCCAACTAGTAAACAGCTCCAGGAGCATCAGGCAGCAGCTGTGAAAACAAATCCCCCTCCTGATGCACCAGAGTAACCCCCTTAAGGGGGATGTGTTGAGGGTCTGGATGTACAAGCATTCTGGCTTCCACCAACCTACTTAACATTCAGTCATCTCCCAATTTGGTGCCCTTCCAATATACCGTTTGACCTACCGAGAATGATAACCAAGCAATATCACATGACTGTCCAAGTATCCAGTGGCTCAAACCCATCTTGTACATGACCAACCCCTAGGTTTGATTCAACTAAATCTCTGCCACAGTCAAGTCTATATAATTCTAAAGTATTATCCAATAAAATATACTTCTCTTCTTTCTTAATTCCATATTTGAAGCTTCCCCAAAAGGCGCTCCTCATCACCACTATAGATTTTTTATTTCTTAAATAGTTGTTTTTGGGTTTACAACACCTAATTTAGAATTGCCAAAATAAATTCCACCCTATTTTTCCCAGATATTACACCATATTTAAACACCTCACCCAAAGTTTTTATAATCTATGTTTCAGATCCCATGCCTTAATTTAGATACCTTGGTATCATTCTTGTTTATAATCCTTTATAGACAGTGAGTGAGTGGTCTTGTTTATGTTTTGAGTTTTGATTGTGTTTTATTTTTGGTTTGAGTTTTGACTCACCACATTCAAGTATATTTTGTCATCAATTCACATAGTAAACATATGGGTCATTATTTTAGGGATTAGGCCATTTTCTAATACACATGCTGCCCAAGTTGCAGCATAACAAAGTTCAATTTTGAAAAAATCAAATTACAAATGTTTATATTTAAAACAGTAATAACTTAACAAAAAGTTAATAATTTTTCACACTGTAAACTATCAAAATGAAGCTAAGAATCCTAAATTTCCATTGATGTTAAAATATTAATATATATATCATATTGAATATTAAAGCAAAAGCAATTTAAAAGATCATATGTCAGATTTTATTATATTATTTTGATAATGAAATAAAATAGATTGCTTAAAGCTTAAAAAAGTTAATTTTTGATTAATTAATATATGCTTTTTATTTAACGAAATTAAAAATAAGATCAAGAGCATTATTTCACCATTTTATTTTATTTAAAAAGCTTAATTATTTAGGATTTATGGTAGTTTGAAGTTAGGACGTTAATTTATTTCCTGTTTAGATGAATTTTGAGGTTCAAGTGAGCTGCAAACCTCAAATTAAGCATCTTTCAAGTATAATTCTTTGATATTTTATCATTTTGAAAATATGCAGAACAGTTATAATTAAGTTAATACATCATTTTAATTGATTTGCATAGATTATAAAGAGGATATGATGTAATTTGATGCTTAGCTGATACACATATATCACTTGTGCATGAAAACTGGGGAGTTCATTTATTCTAGAAATATAAATTCAAGCTGAAATTGTAAATAAAGCTGTTAAATCATTTCTTTCAGAATGGTGTCATAAGGCCTGGTATATAAGAGCTAAAGCACCACCTAAGGTTTACTTCAAACCATCTTCACAAAAAGACATAATTCCTGCAACCAGCACTCTTTTTCAAGGCATCTCTACAAAGCATCTCTTTATCAGCAATCACAAATCCAATATTATGGAATCTGTTAACTTTACTTCTGCCATGAAGCCATTTTCCTCACTGGGAGCATCAACAAAAAGAGAAATAATTGCTATGCTAAAGAAAGCATTCCTCTTTGTTTCTGGAGGCAATCTTAATTCCTTCATCAATCACTTCCTCACTCAAACTGAGTTTGGAAAACAGAGTTCATTCCTTTGATTCAAAATCAGAAACTAAATGGGATAATTGATGGCTTAAAGGATCTTCTAAAATCTGCTTGCCAAAAGCATCTCCCAGCCTTAAGATCTCTGGTTACTTCCAGTTACTCTTTAAAAGAGCTTACTGATATAGGATTTAATATAACCAAAAGTGAGTTTGAATACTCAAGAAAAATAATTAAAAATAAAAATGTAAGCTTAAATAAAAAAAGCCAAAGAGATAATAACTATTCATTAAAAAAGAAATAATCAAAATTAAAAAAAACTACTGGAAAATTCTTTTGAAACATGCCAGTTTACAAAAAAAAGCACCAGAAAAAATTTATAAAGACATTGAAAAAGAAATGAATGAATATTCAACTGAAATAAAATCTACTCTATTAAAAACAAAAAAGAAATATATGAAAATATGAAAATAAAAAATGAAATTTTGATATCACTTTCAACTTATTATAAATTAATACCCAAAAATATAATAAAGAGTAAAAAACAAACTGACATGTGTAATATTTGTAGCTTAAAATCATCCTTAGAAAAAAAAGAAGAATGTGAAAGTAAAAACTTATTATTTCCAGAATCTATAAATAGTGACTTAAAAGCTATTAATCTGCACCAAGACTTTTATGCTCATCAAAATAGGGAATATAAGAAAGATATCAATGAATTAGACAATGAATCATGTATTATAGTCATAGATTTTAAGGAGAATTTAAAAGTTGGTGGTGGTCTAATTGAAACCAATAACTGTTTTTATTCCAAAAGACCTATTTCTTTATTGGGGTTTGCATTGATATTTAAAGAAAACAATAAAGTTAAATATGAATACCATGATTTTATTTCTCAAATATTGTCTCATGATTTTTTGTTTTCAGGTGGATGTCTAATAAGTCTTCTTAAATCAGATAAGTTTAAAAAAATAAAGAATATCAAAGTATGGACTGATAATGGAAACCATTTTAGATCCTATGAATTCTTATATTATCTATTTAAAGATTGACCACAATTCATTTAAGGGTCTATTAAATACAATAGATTTGTAGAATGTCATGGAAAAATTATTGTTGATGGTCACTTTGGTGTAATATCAAAAACATTAAAAGAGAAAGAAAATCAGCTTTATATTAAGAATATAAATGATATTGAAAATATTTTTGAGCAAGAAAAAAGAAGAAAATAATTATATAAATCTTCGCTATCAGGCTCAAATATTTCTCAAAAGTCATTCTTTTATATTTATGAGAGAAAAGTTAGGCCTATAAGGAGAGAGCTTAAAGTTAAAAATCTGTGCATTAATCTTTCATATTTGATGAAAGATGGGAAGTTGTATACTTCACCTTTAACATTTGAAAGTTTCTCAGAATATTCTGAGATAACTTATCATTTGAAATCACGTGATAATACCAGAGAAACAAAAATATCAGAAGATGCTAGTGGTGCATTAGGACAAGTTCATGAAGTAGGGCAGCTTACTAGAGGGTGTATTTTAAATAGAGTTATCAGTCTTTCAAAAACAATAACCTTTTTTGAAAAAAACTAAGAATATTTATGATGAGCCAAAGATAGGGTAATAGCATTTATAGCTTTGGGGCTGCTATTACTCTTGCATGCAACTCATCATAAATATTTTTAGCTTGTAGTATGTAGTAGCACTTAAGATATTTACAGCAATATTATAAGGTGCAATTTTCAATTCTAAAATTGATAAATTATTTTTTTTAAAAAATATCTAAGTCCAAGATCAATTAAAGATTTGACATTGATTGTATTTTAATCTTTCTGAATAATTTGAATATGAATATGTAATTAAGCTATAAAATAATCAGTCCAGCGCTTAGGCATAACAAGAAAAATAATTTCCCATATGTACACCAAAAGTCAACTCACACCATTTTTTCTGTGAATCAATGTATTTTGGTTTTTATTTTAAATATTTTTTGTTTATAGTGTGAGAACTTTGTTGCTGTGTTGACCCTTTTTGTCTATTAACACCCAAAATCCCTGTTGACAGTGTGTATGTTTTACACTAATGGTTGTAATTGGCTTAAATATGAGTTCATTTTGTTTAAATCTGATGTATTTTTGCTTGTTTTCAAATCTTTTGAAACCAGTGTACGGGTTATTAATTTATTTTTATCCTAGAAAAAGAAGACTATCATATTGACTTTCATCTGCTTAGGTCTAGAAGAGTCCACCATGTACTGGGCTGCCAGACCAAACACTCTAAGATAAAAGGTTCTGATACTATTGTATTAGAGTAGCTCTTATTTAGATACAGTATAGTGTAACAAGCACCTCCACAAACTAATTGTCAGTCAGGCTAGCTAGCCCTGGAATGTGGCCCAGGTAGACAGCTACTCTTCTTAGGTTGAGGGATAACTATACAGCTTCAGAAAGAATACTGAGCTGTGGAACTCTTCAATAAGCTTTCTTCACAAACCACACACACCCAAGGGTGGGCCCCCTGCTGCAATGCCCTAAAGATACTTTAGTCTCTTCTTAGCATTGTGAGCTAATCCAGAAAAACGCAGGCAGCCAGGCCAACCTCAATATCAGTTATCTAATAAAGAGCTAATATTTTAAATATTTTCCATGATTTAAATCTAGTCAAGTGGAGAGCAAAAGATCATACTGTTGCCATGAATTATTTATTCCTACAGTAAAATATAGAGATGACAACTTATGAACCTATATCCATAAGTAGGAAGAAACATTCCAAATCCTTTGGGCCTTGGGCCCTTTCAGACTTGCTACTTCTAATGACAACAAATATTCCAGATTTCAGGTTACACCAAAGTCACAGGTTCTCTGTACTTTCCTAATGTTAGAAGACTTAGGAGATCATTTGCTGGATGATAAAATACCACAGTCTGTGGATTCCTGATAGTCAAAATCACATTTTATGTATATTCCTTCAAACTGTGACTTTTTAATGCTTGTTTTGAATATGGGCTGCTTTTTTGCTGTCTTGTTTTTAGGATTCTGAATTAGATTTGAATTTGTTGTGTGACTAACTTTTTTGTGATCTGGGCCAAGCTAAACATAACTTTTATTGGGTAAGTTTACCTTAAATTGTTTGATCTGAAAATTTTATGTGGATTAACTAATTTGTTCTGAAATGAACCATTATTGTTTGTATAAAAGGCTGAAAAAATTAACTGATTATTTTATCTGACCTCTGCATTGTATCCAGCACCTTCCAGACCATGGTAGATATTGTTCTGTGTGACCTCAAAGATCAGTTATGTGTAGCTTAGATAGACAGTATTCTCATCTATATAGAAATTAATGAAGGACATGTGAAACACCTAAAGTTTATAACAAAAAGACTTCAGGATCATGGTTTGTTTTTGAAGCAGTTCAAATGTGAATTATTTAAAAATGAATTTGAATCTCTTGGCTACCACATCCTGAAGAGAGGGTTTTCCAAGTCACCTGTCAATATTGTGGCCACCAAGCCATAGCCAGAGCCCACTAAGATTAAGAAATCATGGAGCTCCCTGGTCCAGGAAAACTCTTTGGGAATTTTTCCAAATATATTTATTCTATCTGCCTTACAATTAATAATCTTACTTTCAATAAATAGGACTTTATTTGGGACAATACAGCACACTATGCATTTAGTACCTTCAAGTATGCATTTGTCTCTGCACTGGTTCTTGCTATGCCTGACTAAGCCAAACCCTATGTTGTTGAAACTGACACCTCTGACTTTGTGTTGGGGGTGTTGCTTCAGGAGAGGCATGATATTAAGCTTTACCCTGTAGCTTATGCTCCAGAAATTTCACAGCATCAGAACCAAAAAACCCAATATATGATAGAGAGATGCTGGCAATTATCCAATCTCTAAAACAATTGGAGAAGATACATTTTTGACGCCGCCCAACCAGTGAAAATCATGACATATCACAGGAACATGACATATTCCTTCAAACCACACCAACTCACCCAACGCCAGGCCAGATGGGCACTATTTATAGCCAACTAAAAATCAAAGATCAACTAAAAGCCCTGGAAGATAAAAATAGTTCCTGACATATTGAGTTAAAGATCTGACTTCTATTCTAGCTCTAAGGATATAGAAGAGCTTAGCACTGAGTTGCTACTGTATCCAAAGATGTTGAACATATACTCTTTCTTAAGGCTTTTAAGTATGAAGGAAGAGGTCCAAAATTCTTAGACCCAAGATAACACTGCAATATCATCATTGAAGATTTAGCCAAGCATATTGATAGCAAGTTCTACCAGCCAGGATACTGTCTACTTGGGGAACCACAACATCTACAACAATGAAACTATGTACCTGAAGGACCACTAGAAATAAAAATAATGAGAGAATATCATGACTCCCCCATGGTAGGACATCCAGCCTGCACCAAAGCCCCAAAGTTAATCCAAATAGTGTATATGCGGCCTGGGATGAAACCAGATATCAAGACCTACATCAGGGGCTGTGAAACATGTGGGTGCACCAAACCCAAAAAAGGGAACCTAATAGATCAACTCTAGCCCTGTATGATTGCTGAAGGTCCTTGGAACTCTGTATCCAAGGATTATATTGTTGGGATTCCATAGTCAAGATAATACTGCACATCCTAGCTATTGTCAAATGACTCACCAAGATGGCATACTTCATTCCTAGCACTGTCCATGTTTGATAAAAGAGACAGCTGCACTTTTCAAACACAACCTTCTCATGAACCATGGGCTACCCAGAGAAGTAATATAAAATCAAGGCCCTCAGTTCATGTCCAAGTTCTGGTCACAGATCTTAAAGGTCCCAGGGATCAAAAGATGGTATCCACAGAATAACAAAACCCAAAGCAACAGATGTACAGAAATATCCAATCAAGCATCAAAAAGTACCTTTGATGCCACATAAATCCAGAGCAGAGAAGCTGGCCAAACATTTCCCCATGGCCCAGCTCCCCTAAATAACACCAACCAAACTTCAAATAACATGCCCCAGTTCAAAGCCAACTATAGGTTTAATCCTAACCGGGACAAACCCCCAGAAGATGAAGCAAAAGATCTGGAAAGAAGAAATTGGGTGACCATCCTACACAAAATCCACAAAGATTGTGCCCAAAACCTGGAGAGGACTGTACAGATGCACAAAGATATTTCCAGCAGTAAAAGAATCCTAGGACCTCCCATAAGCACTGGGATATGGTCTACCTCAGCGCCCAGGGAATCAAGGCTGCTGCCTAGTGGGCAAGCTTGACCCTTGCCAGGCTGGTCCCTATAAAGTCCTGCACTATATTAGAGAAGTATCCTGGTGGCGGGGGAACCCACCAACTGGAAGGGATTGTCATTCTCTAGTAAGGGAAAATGTATCTCAGAAATATGTATAGGGGTCAAAATGGGCTTTTATTCACTCTCAGAAGGAAGATTCCCTTAGAAACCTTCTGGTATATGGCCCAGGGGGTCAAGGAAACAATATGGATTTGCCAATACTTGGAGCCCTCCAAAAATATATTGGACTCCTTGTACTTGGTCTTGGACTCCTGCACCTTAGTCTTGGACTTCTGCTCCTTAAACTTGGACTCCTGCAACTTAGAATTAGACTCCTGCACTGCACTTAGGATCCAGCTCTTTATTCTTGGGCTCCTGCTCTGTTATTGTGGGCTTCAGCTCTCTTTATAGCTCCAGTGGCCTTGTTATTCCACTTGTATAAGTACAACCAAGCTCCTGCTGGTGGTTGAAAGGCTTCCAAAAACCTCTTGTCAGAAACTCAAAAGGCCCAGGAAAGACCTCCAAAAAGACCTGGAAAGACCATGTAACTTTCCAGCTAGCCACCTTTGTATAGTGCCCTTTTCCCAACAGTTAAGCCTTCAAAATAGCTTTCTTCAGAAGCTTAAACCATTGCCGCTGTTACAAGTGACAAACTCTTATCAACCATGCTTATCAAAAAACCCCAACTACAAAACTTGAACCCTGGCATCTCGCAGGCCGCCAGCCCGCAGGGCCAGCCGCCTGGCTGCCCGCAGTTTTTTTGCCTCAAATCAGAACAGGATTTGACTTTGGAAAATCCTTTTAAGCTTGACAAACCAAATGTACCTATGCCAATACTCTCCACACTTAGGGTTCCTGTTAAGACAGCCAATCAACAGGCAGGCCCAGCCACTGATTCTGAAGTAACTCAGGCCCGCACGGAAAGGGAAACAGAGAATTTCCCATAAAACGCGGGCCACCCAGAGGCAGCCAATCCCCCAACCTGATAGAGAATTTGAGCTTCCTCAGTTCAAAGCAGCCAATGAGGTAACCCCCGCACCTGACACCACCAAAGACTGGGAAGACCTGGTAATCAGGAAAACCCAGGATGACAAAATTTGGGAAAGTTTTACCATGACAGATGGGCATACTTATACCCTGGGCCACCAGGAAGATGCCCATTGCCATCCTTGCAATAAAGTGACATGAACCTGTGGTTCAACCAGATCATACCATACTTGTTATTAGTTTTACTTCATCTACAGTCTACTCCTTGCGGCTCTGCTCCCTGTGCTCACCTACCCCAAGAAACTGCGGACCAGCCGCCCAAACTTTACTGTCCACCAGGTGCTCCCTTTGGCCCAGTACATTTTACCAAGTACCCACCCAACCCGGCATATTTGGAGTTTACTCTGGAAGAGATCCTAATCCATGACCCAGAAGCTAGAACTAGAGAGACTGAAACTGTATACAGAGAAGGCATCAAAATCACCATACCTCCTCTGCTATTCCAAGACAAGTATAATTTCCTGCCCGCATATTTGGTTCCAATGACACTGCTCCACACCCTGCGGCCCAACCGCCCGCAAGATTCTGTTGCCACTTATGAATCCACTTCCACCCAAGTATTTGGGGTGATGTATATCACCCTCACTGGATTGATTGATTCCATGGTGCCTACAAGCGGACCTTGGGCCATCCTTGGGAAATTGGTATCTTATATTGTAAAGTTAGCCCCAATCCTGTGGTGGGCTCTCCCTGCTGGGCCTGTGGGCCGTCCGCCCGCAATTTCTCAGGAACCCCCCACAAGTTGGATCCCTGACAGCCGCTCACTTTTTCCTATAATAACTTAAGCCTACATACTTACTTTTTCAAAAGCTTAAAGTATTAATTCACTGTTTTCTTGCTTATACTTTAAGCTTTTGGCTTCCAACCAATCATTTTAATCAGAAAACCTGCCAGAACTCAACCAATGAATGCAGAGCGCAGAAATAGATCATTTCTGAAGTTCCACCGAGATCCAACTAGGAAAATAACTTCCACAGCTCAAACTGCTCAAGTCAACAACTCTTCACGCACCAAAGTGTTAACCGGTCCATTATTCTGGCACCAGTCTTCCCTGTGTTCAGCCTAAACCCATTTAAATAGTAGAATACTATTTAAATTGTTCTTTCTGGACCTCTTCAACGTTTTCCCCATATATTTACAAATATAGTAAAATCCAAGGGAAACATCCCACCAAAACAACTTTGTATCCAGCTCTCATAGCAACACACCTTCATCTATCTTAGGAACTTAATAAATAAATATCTTACCCACACTTCTATCCACATTCCCTCTTGATTTTACTACTAAACCAAGGCAAAACATTCTACATTTTCTCATTTTGGCAAATCAATTCAGCAAAATCTCAGCTCATTTCTCCAGATCACTAGTTCTTCAACCACATCTTCCAACTCTTCAGCTTAACCAGCAATCAGTCCATCTTAGTTCACAGAACAGCTCCTTTCCTGTCTTTAAATGGCCTATCAGTCCTCTGGCTACTCCTTTATCATGACCAGCTACTTCTGCATCATGATCTTTGAGCCCTTCCACTTATCCTCACTAGGAACCATCTTGGTTCCACCTGCACAATGAACCATTTTGGTTCCAAACTTTAATATGAACCAACAGTCCTTCAACTAGCCTTCTCTGTGATCAAACAGTTCCTCTCATAAGTCTTCTCTGCTGATTCTGTGAACCACCTTGGTTCTTTATCTCAGTCCCTGTTACCAGAACATGTAGACCCAAGCATGAGTCTACATTGAACTGGCATTTGACTGGGCCCTCACCAGTGGCATTCTACTTAGGCCATCCAACCATAGATCCTTAAAGCCTATGTTGTTGTTTTTACTCATCCAGGTGATTAAGTCTGGGCTTTCAGTTGCAGAGTAATCAGCCCTACTTCCCAGAGGACTGATCACACCAAGTTCTGCAGCTTGCTTCCCCGAGCAAACCGCCTTGGTGACACCTCCAAGAAAATCTATACCCTCCAATGCTCACTCTGGGTTCTCCCCAAAATCTCCCATAGGGGCATAAACAAGGACACCCTACCAGTCCATTAGGTAAGATGCTTGAACACAGACCTCCTGTAAGCGTATCAGGTACGTAGAGCCCTCAGAGCTCTTCCTTCCCTGGCAGCCCACGTTACCTGCCAGGGGTCCAAAACCTTCTCCACCTCAAACAGACAAAGTTCCCTGCTAGCTATCTCATTCTTCACCCTTTTGCAGCCACAGTTCCCAGCTAGGTGAATAACTCTAGCCCACAGCAGCCAATATCTTCTGCTGGGTGGAGGCAACATCTGCCTCTAGTAGTCTTTACACCTACTAGCTAGGCCTTACCATCCCTAGTAGCCTTCATTCCCTACTAGGCCTCTACCTGCAACAAACAACCAAACTTTTGCTTGGCCAACATTAGCCCCACCTGCAAACCACCAAACATGTGGACTGTCACAGATACCCAAGCAAAGAGAGCACCCAGGAGCCTGAAGACAGCTTAACCAAAACCAGAAAAATCCAAGAAGCTTACACAGCCCAGGATCCAGAGCTGGCCTTCAAGAGCTCAACTATGGTGTAGGATGGTGTCAGGGCTTAAAGATATGCCCAGTAAAATATTGGCCTAGATTGAATTAGAGGCATGCAAACTTGAAATTGTGCACATGTACAAGTGCCTGATTGTGAAATCAAATAAGGTTTCAGTAATTGATGACACTAATCCTCCAAGAATAGAACTGGTGCCCTGGTGACGCCTGCACCAGGAGGCACCCTAAACACAATGCTGCGCATCAGAATTGATTCTAATTGGCTGAAACTGTCAGAAGCTAGGGATCTGGCCCACCAGAAGTCACCCAGAGAGCCCAAAGGCTTGAGAAAATCCATAAAGCCTAAAAGAATAAGCTGAACCCCTTAAGCAGCAAATCCTATAGTGCCAGGGCCATGAAAGCTGTAGAGGATGACCAGCTAGCCAGTTGTAATGTCTTATCTAGTTGAAAGTCAATTTCCCAGCAGTATATAGCTGGGGAAGTTGGAAATTCTTTCCTTGCTGACATCTTCTAATAAACAGCTGCAGGGTAATAAAATTTCAGCACCTTGCATCTGCAGGAGGTTATTACATCACAGATAACCTTTTAAGGTTGGTAATATCAGACAGAGAGTATTTATGGGTCCAATGCTGGTACTGGGAAACTGGGAAGATCTTTGCTGCCTCATCAGGACCAACATTTGCACCAGTCCCTCCCTCCAGAACCCTAGACCAGGAGATACATCCTTCCTCTGTGCCTCCATTTCCCTTCTAAAGCTTTTCCCAATTCAGCCATCTTGCCCAGCCATGCCAGCCCATGAGTGAAACTACAGGAGAGCTCCCCTTGCCCCTACCATTCTACCATATGACTACAATAAGCTTGGGGTTGCTTATATCACCATAATGGGGCTTCTGAACAAGTGATTCACTTTATGGGAGCATGGCACCCTTGGGTCACTGCTGATAATTATGTGTTGAGATTGGGTCTTGTCATTTACTGGGTCTTTTGGGCCAGGCCCTTCCCCTTGACTGAAGGGTCCCCTGAGAGTAACCTGGGCCATGTCACAAGCTATTTGAAAGCTTTCACTCAAAAAATAAATAAATAAATAAATACCAGCGGTAAAAAGCTAAAGAAGCTCTATATAAAAGACCTTCTGGTTTAGAAGTCAAGAAACTTTGAAATTCTCGACCCTGGCACCAAGTCAAGGTTATAGATCGCTTTACCGAGGTGATGAGTACTCTTGAGAAATTGGAAATCCCGGATTGAAGCTAGGGATCCAGCTGTCAGGGATCTGGGTGATCATGGCAGCGGGCGTACTTATGATAAGGGATATAGAGTTAAGACAAGCTATGTACTGGTACGGAGCTTTCCGAGGGATAAGATATATGTCAAGATGGTCAATGCTGGGCTGCTTCTGTGGAGGGGCAAGATTTCTTATTCCTCGCTATCCAACCTCTATAAATAATGTTTGTAGCGGGAACGGGGCTGGGATAAGTTGGTCACGCTTTTTTGTTCGGTGGCGTCAGCGCTTTATCATTTTAACGGAGTATATGTTCGTCAGAAAAATTATCAGCTTGATAATTTTCTTTTGAATACCTGGGTTTAATAATACACTACACAGACAGCCGCTGTGGATAGGATGTAGTATTGCGGGGACTTTTTGTGTTAATTTTGAATCAACTCCGATAAGAAGAATAGAATGTGAGAACAAGTCATTGTGAATGTTTGATTCGTATGAATAGTAAATGAGAGGAGGGAATGAATCACGCTATCCAAAGATTTATCGGTTTATAAGCAAACAACATCAGCTTTGCTTAGATATGGTTGGTTTAATTTGGTTTGCTCTATTAAGTGACTTGTTAGCTTACTTACCAGGTGGCATTAAGCGAGTCAACTACAACAAGCCAGTGACGGTTGTAAGAGTGAAAGATGAAGCCCTTTCTACCAGTAATGTCATCCAACATGTTAAAGCAGGGAATAGCTTTAGAAACGACAAGTTTCTGACTTCAATCTATGAGCCAAGTGGGTTGCTACTCCCCAAGGCCCTCAATACAACAGGAAAATGCATACATAATGAATGCGTATCCATCAGCAATGTTAGCCTCCATTTCCATACTTCCACGCAAGTCAGTGATCCCATTGCATGTTTGATCTTGCCATGTTCCATAAGCACCATCGCCATCAATCGCACCTGGGAAGCCTTAAACAAAAGCCAGTTTAAAAGGGACGATGTGAAACTTATATTTTCAAAGTTTTTGAAACTTGCCTTGCCCAAGCAGCTTTTTAGCCCAAGCATCGTGTATGAAGCAAAGACGCCTTCAGTATATATTCTATACTTCAAGCCTGTTTCCTGGATCATCAAGGGCAAGTACGTGAAAAAATATCACAAGAAAGTACTGTCATGTGACTTTAACGTAGATCTCCCATTGATACGGAAAGACTCGTACATCAACGGAGCCTTTGGGATGGCAGATCTATGTACTCGCGACCCAGCCTCCCGCCCCACCACAACTTCGGAATACTATAAACTCAAGCCCATTAATACATTCTTCTGTCCCCCAGACACACGATGGAACGCCTGATTTTACTAAAATCTCTCTACTTGCTAAAGCCAACTCCCCTAATTATCTCGCTTTACTTTGTAATTGTATGTCATCAGTGTTATATTTGATTCAACCCGTTATTTTATTGATATAGACGAGGTGACGCTGTGGGGAAGCGAGAAACAGATATAAGGATAATTTATTGGATATTGGAGAGGTTCATTATTAGGTAATTATAAACATAAAATGGATCAATGTATTTCCAGATGCATGGGTGGGTTTCTGGAAGGCATTCCAAAAGTAAGGCAAGTTGGGAAGGGCAGTATAAATGCAATGGCCATATTTGGATTGCCAGATTTGACAATCTCTTCAACTTTCCAGTAGCTAATTGTTTTGATGCTAATTATTGTATAGCCTATTGATGTAACCCGTCAATATTTTACACATTGTAATATTGTTCTTTATTACTATTATCCATTAGGGTTTAGTTGGGGATTGTATGAGGACAATTCTATGCTATCAATTGGGGTCAATTATACATCAGGCTGATGTTCCTTTGTCCAATCCAAGGGAGATAACATGTTAACAACAAGTATTAACAAGCCTTTGCTCAATACTTGGATACTCTGGCTAATCAACTGCTAGTAGTGATATGCAGAATATAGGATATATTTATCTCTATTGCAAATGATCATTCTGCTCAATCTGCTCAATCTCTATTTAGGAGAACATCTTATATAGAGTGTTTAAGCCCTCTTTCCAGGATTATCATATGGCGCTTCTAACTCTTATTGACCAGTACACTGTTCCCCAGACTGCCAATTGCAATCCCCAGAGTTAGGTATCCATGCCATGTCAGTCATGGAGTTAATTAATTGAGGGTCTTTTGCATCATGTTTTCAGGACAGGGTCCCAGTAGCATATTGTGAAAGTTTTTCTGCAACTTTGAGTAACTAGTTACTCATTCAAATGGGTTACTGAAACTGGATTGATGGTTATCTGTATTTCTACGAAGAGGTGATTACCAGAATCTTTCCCAGACCCAGTAAGGTTTGACAGGGGTGTGTCCCATGGGAATAGTATGACATTTTCCAAATCCTCAATCTGTATTAGCTTATAATCAGCCAATCAGATTTTTGTGTTTGAAATGTAGATCATAGTTCAGAATAATGACTGCATTCCAATTACCTAAATCTATCATCAGAATCATATCAGCAACGCTATCAAAGTTGGTTACAGGGTATCACCTAGGCAATGATAACCTATGGGCCAGGAGCAGAATGGTTCTATCAACCCATAGAGCTCAGAATCCCTGAAAAATACCAGCAGTTTTTAAAATTATAGTCTCTTGAGAAAAACGTATGCAGAAATAGTCCTTTAACTTTGATCTAGTTATAGTTTCTTCAATCAAAAAATCTTTTAATCTAAAACGTTAAAAGGGTTGAAACCCCTCTACTACTCAATCAAAGAATTGATCAGTCTGTTTAATTCTGTTACATTTAACAGGTGTACTTTTAAATCAACCTTTTTGAGACACCAATTCGATTGAACTTTACCAGTAAAAGAACCAAATAAATGATTTAAAATTATAAAAAAATTAAACCAAGTTGAATCTTTTTCTATTCTGATTCTTTTAGGTGAAAGTTACATGTGAAGAAACCATGTCTGTATAGAGGTTAGCTGAAAATCTGCTGTAGAAAGCTTTGTCAGGTATATCCTGCCCCTGGAGGGGAGGACAAACCCTTTAAACCTAAATTTTGATGATCCTCATCCTCCCCTTGACAAAACAATGGTTTAGTAACATGGAAATCAGCTACACTGTCTCCCCGCACATATTTCATCCCTCAACTTTTTCAGTGCCAGGCATCAAAACTACAGGGAAACACTGGTCAGTTTCCTAGTAGGGTAAGAGACTTATGACTTGACTTGATCTGCCCAAGATCCTTAACCAGGACTTATCTAGATGGGTCCACCAGCTAAGACATCACAGCTAAGTAAGTCTATATATGAAGTGCAGCTTGTTTTCTCTGAAACAGAGCCTCTTATAACATCAAAAAAACTTCTTATTGTTGTAACTGTGCTATTTTAGCAGAGTTACAAGGAGAAAAATATTTAGAAACTAGATATTATTCTTTATTGAGAGATAGGTATTGTATAGTCATTGTAGATCATAGATAACAGGAACATGATAGTGTTGATCACACAGTGGTATGGGGAAGGGGTGGCTTTCTCCTGGCAACAAGTCAAGCGCCAAAACAAGGTGTCCACTGTAGAGGATCATCTTTTGTTCATGTTGATGGATTTGGTAATTCAAGTTGACTTTCTTGTGTTGTAACTGTGCTGTTTTAGCAGAGTTACATGGGGAAAATATTTAGGAACTAGATAATAATTTTTATTGGGAAATAGTGATTATATAGTTCATGTGAATCAAGGATAGTAGGAATAAGATTGTGGATCACACAGCTGGATGGAAGAAGGGGGTGGCTTGTCCTGATAATGAGTCGCGCCAAATTGAGGTATCCACCGTGAAGGATCACTCATCTGTTCATGTTGTTAGATTTGGTAATTTGAGTTGACTTCCCTAGTCTGGCTTTTGGTGACCAGATAATCAGATTGCAGGTTAAAAAACCCGCTTGGTTGGAACCTTGCTGGCGGGTCAAGCCTGCTGTTTTGACACTATTAAAGCCACAGTAAAAAATTTACAATGCTTGCACTCCCTAAAATAAAA